>JANTCA010050640.1:0-12520 GCA_024741275.1 Chironex yamaguchii
CCTCTTCCCCCTGGTCTCCTCTTCCCCCTGGTCTCCTCTTCCCCCTGGTCTCCTCTTCCCCCTGGTCTCCTCTTCCCTCTGGTCTCCTCTTACCCCCTGCTGTCCTTTTCCTCCCTCTCTTCTTCCCTCCTTTGGTCCCACTCTCAGATATGAAGATCTTGTATTGGAAACAGAGAGGTAGGAGACAAGAATAGTGTCGTAAAGCAGAACTATTTGTGAGAAAGTAGTTATGGTCACTATGCAAGCAAAGGAAAGGAAAGTGGCAACAGTCACTATTGGAAGCCTCATGAAGGAAGAGCTCTGTTCATAGCACAATACAGTCGAGGAGAAGGCGCCGAATCTTGGTCTTATCGTTCCTCCTGAAGACCTCCAATCCAATGAAAGGATATGTTTACTAGGGAGCAACTACGTAAGGTCGTGTATTATTTATTGTACCTCCCAATTGTTAAGACCATTCTTATACGTTGGCCAGCAGAGTTTAATTTTCAAATTGTAACGGATTGGATTACCATATGTAGCACCGCTGTTAAGAAATAGTTCTATGAGTATTAGGGATACGGTTGGAAAGCACGTAGAATTTTATCTTCGTATAGGCGTCAACAGATTAGTCGTACCAGTCCATTCGTGCAAGTCAGGAGTCTGGTCGTAGGTTAAGTGTTAACATGGTATTACTTAGTTCCTTGGTGCATACGATTTTGAATTCTACTGTTTGTGAGCGCAATGTTTTGACTAACGGGATAGCATGAATGTATATGCCAGAGAATTTTTTACTTTATTAGATTCATGGAGAATTTACAGAATGAAGTCTTAGAGTTGGAGGTATCCTTTCTCTTACTTTCGTTAATAGCGTTTTTGCACATTTCCAGATTTCTTGAAAGGTGGACTGAATCTGATTAAGATAACAATTTGCGCCACTCCATCCTTCAAAGTGTGTTATACATCGATATCAGATTATGCTTCCAAGACGCTGAGCCGTAATTTTACGGTAGAGGTTACCACCTGCTCCGCTTTTAACCCTCTTTCTCGTCCTGGTTTTGGGAACACGGTGTTGGAGTTCTGTCTTGTCTTGCCACGTTTTCGTTTTGTTCTCCTCTTTGTGTCTCGACTAGTTACTACTTTCAGGAGTCATCCATTGGGCAGAATTCCTTCCACATTTTCCCCATTTCCGGCCATCCTTGCGTATGGTCTTGATATTATCTCCGGACATATTCGGGACGTACTTTGCCTCTACTGTAAGGATTCGCTGGCAATACACAAGCGTTTCAGAGTACGTGTATTAGACCTCCCCTGGCATTGTTAACATTAAACGATTCATTGCCGTCAATACATGTTGTGATTTGTCAGTCATTTGTGAATTAGTTTATTAGACAGCTGAATGTTATCTAACCATTTTCTCTGAGTTTTTATTTAATATATAGTTTTACCCATAGCTACTCGGCTTTCTTTTCCTTAACCGATGTACAGTTTCATGAGTTTTCCAGAAGTATGAAAACAATATCCGAACTAGATTTTGCCAGAATTCTTTTGCGGAATACAGTTTTGACAACGGATGAGTACAGAGGCTATTTGGATCGCTTGAGAGAAAGAATTCCGGAACCCAAGGTAAGAACGCATTAGCAGCTAAAACTTCTTTAGTTGTAATAGGAAGATAAGCACATTCCAGACATTGCTTTCGGTTATCTGGGACTTTTCTTATGCAAACTTTTCCTAGTAAATAACAATTGACATGGTAAGTTGTTACCATGTCAATTATGGAACATGTCTTCAACGCAAGTTGATTTCAAGGGAGTACCTCGTGATTGCTCGTTTTTAATTATTTGCAAACTATTGTGAGGGGACCAAGTGAATTGTTTTGGTCCCTTTACAGGAAGGGAGTCAACCGTAGATGTCATGTATTGGTGGTTGAATCTGGACAGTGAACTTTAAACTAGAATGGATGAAAACACGTTTAGCTCCATTTCTGTTGTCATTAGGAATGCGAAGAGCTAAATCCGAACGTGTTTATCAGTTTCAAGTATATGATTCCAACATCACAGTGACTCAAGCCGAATTAAAAGTAGTAATTATTTCTAAATATTGTGCACAGGACGCAAAATATTACTTTTGAACAAAATTGTTGTAGCTTGTACTTTCAAGTTTATCTACATTTTATTACATCAGGGTGTAACACTGGATCAGTTTAAAGCTTTCAATCGCTTCCTGAACAATATTGACGATTTTAGTATTGCAGTGCGAATGTTCAATGTGGCACACGAACCGATTAGCAAAGGTAATTTTCACCATTGATTACCTCCTTGTAATGTCATCTGTATTTGTAATGCTGCTACCACACTATTTAGTTCAGTATCAAATGTTCGCGCATTCCATCATTAAGATGTTTTTTTAACACAGAAGATTTATATTGGTAGGAGGAGGCTCGAAACCGAATGATCTAATTTTTAAAACTGGAGTCGGGTCCTCAAGTTGAAAAATTAAATCCAGGAGAAAATCGTAAACAAGGCAAGAAAATCGTAAACAAAGCAAGAGAATCGTAAACAAGACAAACATTTCGTAAACGAGAGTGGTATTGTGTGGTGTAGCTTTTCCAATATGTTTTGTATCAATCACATTATTGTATTGGGGGAAACTGACTTGTATTTTAAAGGAAATATTGCTGTTACTGTTGAAGACGTGGTTGAAACGGAATAAAATCAACTGATCGACGTTTGTGACCTTCGGAAACTGAGACTGTCTTGTCATATAAAGTAAACCCCACGGGACGGGTGTGTGCCAAAAACAAAGGAGGTTGGGGTCAAGTCGGATGAGTCGATATCACATGCCGATACGTCAGTTTGGGCTGAGGTATCTCAGAGGACAATTTTGGTAGCAAGTTGAAGAACTAATGTAGATTTAACCCCACATCATACCAGGGGCAATACTGGTATGATGGTATATACTTAATACTGTATGGTAGTCAGTGAAGTAAATACAGGATGACAATGTCATATTTCAAAAGGGTTGAATGGGAACCAAAATTTTTGAGATGTTTCTGTAAACGTCAGTCTTATTGAAACCAATATGCAAGGATATGCATGGGCTTTTAATCCGGGGGTTTATAACCCTAGGGGGTTTGAGTTTGGTAAGCTTATAATGAAAGGCTTATAAGCGGGATGTGATACTTTAAGTTATTTTAGTCAACTGATGGGCTAGTGGCAAAGTCGTTACTTACCATAAAACAGTGTAGGAATATGTGATTTCAGAAGATTTAGCCCTCATTTATGCTAGTGAAGGTAAATTCTTGGCAGCAATAGTAAGTATAAGTTGACTTCCACCAGTTGTTGTTATTGAACAGTCTTATGCTTGTCCATGGTAACGACCTAGACATTTGGTAATTAGAAACTGTAAGCAAGTGTTTAAAGGAATAGTACAAAAAGATCTGGCGATAGATTTCTTGCTCTTATATCTATAAAAATTTAATAAAGTGTAGCTTCCTAGTTATTAATATTTGGAGTCAAGTTGGGTAATGAGGGAGGTCATAGTATAGAGAGTTTTAGACACTGAACTACAGTTGCGTAAATGTTTTAGCACATCTTGCCAGGTATCATATCTAACTGTATGATTACCGCTGCAATTCTCGCCATTACCTACCTCAAATATCTGTTTTCCCGCAGAGGCATTTCGAAGAGCAGTCAAAGTGTCAACTGGTGAAGATATTGATTCCGATATTGTCTCTGTGGTGTTCAATCTCTTTGACATTGATGGTAAGGCGTTTTACAGTTGAAAGATGTCTGCTACGTGTCAGACTGATTGACTTGGCAGTTAAAGGCCCCGCGTGCACGTCCACACTCTCCAGCTACTCATCGCTCGTCCCCAAATCAGTTCGTGTTGAAGCCACCCGCCTTGAGCTTTTTTTTTATTACGAAATTGGTACCCGCCACCGTAAAACTATTTTTGATTACTCATTACCTGTTTTACCAAATTGGTATCGAAACTCCCTTGCTTTTCTTACCTCGAAATAATATTCCGCACTTTTAATCACTTTTGAACGGTTTAGTAGGATATGCTGTAACAAATTGTAGTCTGTATGTAGATCTGTTAGTATTGTTAATGTCCTCGTTAGTAAAGTGTGGTTGCTTTATGACTTTTAACAACTAGTGTCTTTCCTTCGAAAAGTGGCCCTCTTATTTTGAGAAATTAGCTTTTTTAAAAAGCCTATATTACATCGCTTAAATCGCTTACATCAGCGATCTTTCAGTAAACTGAAAGCGCCCACCTGATTCTCCAGAGGAGAGCTATTTACCGCTCTCCTGCTAAAATGCTCACGGCCAGGTCTGTTAGTTATAATTTTTGCTGCCACCGAGCTTCACGGTCAATTGTAGCAGATATAGCATAAGGTAGCCGTAGATAAAGTATCGTGTAAGTGTAAACGGAAGTTAAAATAAAATAATAAAGTTAAAGCTGTCGTGAACCTAAAAATCGAATGAGGAATTTAGATCGACAAAGATAAGACTTTTTGTCTGAGCTGAAAAGGCCAATCTGAGTAATCCCAATGTTTATAAATCTCGGTCGTCAGCTGGTGTAACCCTTTACCTGACATACACGCATATAAGGGACCTGCTTTTACAACCGGCATGATCAATATTAACAGCCATTTGAACATTTTAACAAAAGAATTAAAGATGGCTTTATGCCACAGTAGAAATCTATCTAGCGACTTCTTGAGAATTGAGCCAGAGTCGCCCAGCTGCGGGCCTGTCCTGTTTACGGCAATGGTGAACGCTATAGCCACGACGAGATTTTTTTTAAAAGTTGACCTGAGCGACTGCTGTCATTACGAGTGACATTTATGCTGATTCCCGCATAAAGTGCGCAGATCATTGGCAACAGCTTTGCAAAGGCTACAGTTGCTGGCGAAGATGTGAATGGAAATAATATTTCGATAGTTTAGTCCAATAATTTCAGTTCAAACCAAAATGTCTGCGTTCGTCTACAGGTTTGTTAAGCGTTGCTGTACAGACATGCTGGATCAGTATATTTTATATGACTTGTTGTATTCAGAAATTTATCGCAAATTATTTTGTTGGCCTTTTCAATCGCAGGTGATGGTAAATTGAGCCATGTCGAATTTATTGGTATCATGAAGGACAGACTCAAACGAGGCTTTGGGGTAAGCACTGTTTGTACCGTTTCTTTCACTGTTCAAACAAATGTTTTAAGTGTTAAATGTCGCCTTGAAAAATTGCACTGAAACATTGCGCTGAAAACATACTAAAAAGCTTTTTCGTCTGACACTATTCAGAGTATGATTCATCAGAAAGGAAAGTATAGATATACGGCAACCTTTTTGTGATAAACCTGTATCGAAACTAGCCAATCGTAAACAAGGATAGAAAAAAACAAAGAGAAAATGAAGAAAAAAAAAGCATGATTTGAGTCTGTCTGCATTAAAACAAGAAAACCAGTACTCTGTAGGCAGAAAGAATTCAATAAATATTGAATAATGCCTTTTTTCTTCATTTGCTCTTTGTCTTTTTCCTTTCTTGTTTATGATTTGCTATTTTTGTACATGTATCTCATAAAAAGATTGCCGTATATGTATACTTTCCTATCTGATAATTCATGATTTGACGAGTGTCGGACGAAAAAAGCTTTTAAGTATGTTTTTGGTGCAATGTCGCAAATTTTGAAGGCGATTTTCAAGTTTTGTGCGACAAAAGATTGTTATGTCTTGCGTTCACGTACCAAGGAAGCAGTGTACTCGGCTGTTTTCTGGCCTCTTTAATATTTACATTGTCGAGTATGTAGTATCTTACTGCTCCTCGTTTGCACGTATTTGTTATCATTATACATAATTGTTGTTTCTCTTTAGAAATTTCCGAGCCCTCGTGGTTGGGCAGGCTTCAAGCACTGCATGAGAAAAGAGGTGCATGCTTCGTAAGAACGTGCCTACCTACTGAATGGCATACGTACTGAATGGCACCCAAACATAGTATCTGTATGACTCAGTTTGATTTACTACACCTGTGATGCCGTAAAATACGATAATCACGGAAGCGAATGCGGAAGGAATGATGATATTGTGCGCATAGTCAAAAGACATTTAATTTTGGGGGTTGTATATGTATTTTGTAATTATCGTTTGAAGCTTCCTTTAATTTGCTGTAAGCGAAATAGTTATTTAAGATCACACAGTATTTGTTAGGTTTGTTGAAGATATAGAACAACTTGCGGTCAGTCACACTTAAGTTTAAAGTACGTTCTTGGCTGAAGACGTTATTAAATAGCGCAGCGTTCTTTTTATTTGTCATTGGTATTAATGCTCCATTTGACTATACAACTAGGCAGCATCGCAGCGGCCCGAGGGTTAGGCAAGGAGACAACTTAGCTAAAATTCCTCAGCTCACAAGGTCCGCAATTTAGAAAAGAATTAGTTATCAATCACTCTCCAGTCTAATACATGGGTAGGAAACTTTTGCGCCTGCGTGGAAAATGAGTGAATGCTTATATGATTTATGACTTTAATGTCTAATTGCAATGAATCCTGTTACACTAGTTAGGATTTGCGACTACGCTTCTGGCAAACTTGTTTAATTTCTTTCTACGTAATCGAGGCTCCCTGTAGCCAAACTTTCATCGTTCACTAGTTACCGATGACTACTTTCTCGTTATTAGCTAACTTTTTGTCGGCGTTGCGTCCTGGTTTGGTTATTTACTTCAATTATAACTAGAACTACCAACAGGTCTAAGCACGGTACCAAGAGTGGTCATCGTACTTAAATTTTCGTTTCCATGACCTGTCTGCAAATAGCAGTAGGAACATAACTGTAAAATACTACAAATCAGGTCATATAGACTAAACAACCTTGTTTACATGCTTGCCTGTTCAATTTCTCTAATTCGTAGAAGTGTAAATCCCACATGTGGTCACTAAGGGAGAAACTGCTGATTCTCTTGTTATCTTTTAGTTGCTTGCTAGATAATTGGTTTGATAAATGTAGTAAATTGTAGTCGGAGGGATTTGCAATTTTATGTTTTATATTTAGCATCATCGTTTCTGCTGTAAAGGAAAATTTAAAAGAGAAGAACAGGTTATGCTACTCAGTTCTTTTGGTAGTACACAACATGCAAATCTCATTTAAATGACACCTTGCGAATTACGTTGAAAAGTATTTTCGTCCGGCACCCTGCATAATATCAGCCGTCAGAAAGTAAAAGGAATAAGTAAGAGCAAAATTTTTTATCAGTCAGAAATGAACCAAGCCAATCAGAGCACATCACTCGAAAATCGGCAGAAAACATGGCATAAAGAAGCGGCAAAGTGGTGTAGTTACTTGACGAGGGTAAGAACAGGGACTGCGGAGCGGTCTGAAAGGGGGGGGGGGCTAAAATCGAGCGAACCACCTAAGTGGCTATTTTGACTCTATTGTTGACATCACGATAACAAAAAAGTAATCCCGCAGCACATTAGTAGGGCACAATGCAGATGCCGCCTTTGAGTCCCGGAAAAACTAATCTATCATTAGCGAACTCTTTCAAACATCAATTTTTATTTTTGGAAAAAGTGGGGGGCTATATCCCCCAGCCCCCCTGTTCCGCGGTGCCTGCAGAAAACAGAAAAACTCTTTCTGTAATGAGTGCTGTTTTCCTGCTTTAACTGTAAACGGATTCCAAAGCACTTTCACGAAAAGCCTGGCTTCTATTTCTGTAATTCAAAAATAAAGTTTTTGAGATGCTTCATTAAGTGTGAAAAGTTAAGGAAAAAATAAGGTTTCTTGTTGTGAAGGTTAGAAACTTGAAATATCAATAAAGGGAAGGTCCTAATAAGGTCCGTGGGCTGGTAAAAATGAAGCAGCGAAAAGGCAAGTGACGATTGTTTATTAAGAACCTGAGAGATTTTTAGATACGATAGCACAAAGCTAATTCATTCGAATTTGAAGAAAAAAGGGAAAAGGAACACAAAGATTTGATATGAAATTATTTCAAGGAATGTGTACGATTTGTGAAGATTTCCTGAAAGCTTATCGAAGCACTGTAAATTATCTCGAACACGAACAAAATCAGGTGCGTATTTTGATTTTTTACGGCTAATAAATTATCTAACTTTGTCCAGGGGACTATGACTTGACGTTTTCATGGCCGGACATTTTCGGATCGCCTCAGTCCAAATAGTTTGCTGAAAAAAGATTAAAGTGGTGGTTCATTTCTCTTTAATACGGTCGAAAATCGATCCTCTAATTACAACGGTAAGGCAACTAGCCCCGCATCTACGCCCTGACGATCCCGAAAACTCGTCACAAGCTTAATATTGTTTTGTAAAATATGATGACTCTATACCTTGAAATGACAATCTGGCGTTGGAAGGTAAATTTAGGAGAACGTATAACATTCAAGGGTACTGAAAATAGGAAATCTTATAGTACATAAATAAAAAAGCAAGTGGAAAATCGCCAATTCACGTATTCTACCATTCATGAAACTGAAACTGGAACATGTATAACGTTTCCTTACTGTTGTCGTGCTTTAAAGCAATGGAAATATTTTGAATCGTTTTTACAGTCGCTTTCTACATGCAGTTGCTGTCTTGGAGTTGTCATAGTCCATCTTTGCAACATAACTACTTACGGAGGTCAAACGATGCACAAGGCTTAAAATATTGTAGGTCAGCCAGTTCATTTCCTCCATGTTAATTTGGTATAAGAAGAAGATCCATGTGCTATCTTACTTAATCTTTTGTAGCTGAATGGTTAAATCTTTTTCACTCTGGGCTTAGACATGCGTAACTTGCATTTGTCTGTTTCATGCTGCAATTCGTGTTCTCTGCCGGCTGTGACATGATATCTAATTTTTTTCTGACTTATGCTTGCAAATGTTTTCACTGTAGGCTTCGACTTGCATACCTTGCATTTTTTCTCTGTCATTTTTTGGGGGTAAGGGTAATCAGTATCAAGATATTGGTATTTTTAGAATAGATTATTAGAAGTAGTCTACACTAGAGTGCCCATCACTACTTTGCAATAACGAGGGAATAAAAAAACATATTTCGAACTGGTCCATTCAACACATAACATGCCATCATTATAGAAGTTAGAGCGGCAATATTGTATACATTATCAGAGTGGTAATACCTTCGGAAAAGTATGGAATAGCAAAAACTTCGCATGATGCAATTTTCGGATCAGTTTTTTTTCCGTCCAAAATTCTAGGGGATAAATGTATACCACGTTTCAAGAGTACGGAATATTTTTAAGAAGTTGCTATTGTAGGGAAAGTAACTCTGAAATTTTCAAATATAAGACTAGCATAATACACAACAACATTGTCTGTATCAATGAAGCTGAGAAATTATCGCTAAAGTTTCATTGGAAATAGCAATTTGGCCTATGATGCCCATTACTACCATACCCATTATAGGATATGTTTGTTCTTCATTGAGTTTCAATAAAGTTATTCTGCTACGTAGTGTGACCTTCTGTTGAGCTTGGCAGGAGTTGGGGAACTATGTTGATATAAATTTGGAGCATTCCCGGCTTCAGACCAATTAATTTGGTAAATAAACCGTGCAACCAGCTTATTCAGACGGACTTAGTCATCTGTTGATGAGACCAAATATCGAGGGCAATAGCCATACACTGTAATGAAAGGTCCCTACCGTTCCATAAATTGGTAATACGCTGCAATTTTGTTGTGATATTTTTCCAATTTTCATTAAAGCCTTCGGAACCAAAGGAAACTCCCAACAGCTTTATAGTTTGAGGACTCAAGACAAAGTTCAAGGGTTTATCAACACTTGCATGTTCAGATTCTAGAAAGGTTTAAATGAATTGACGCAGGCACCAGTAGCTCTTCCATAGAGATGAAGTGCAGGCAGCAGTTCAGTAAACATGCATGTGGTAGTGTCATCTGCATACTGACTAATCTTAATCTCAACACCATTGGTAGGTATACGTCTAATAGAGGGGCTTTTTTGAACTAGTTGAGTCAGAAATTCTACTGTAATCAAATACAGCATAGGTGAAAGGGGGCATCCTTGTCTTACGCCCCTTTTAAAAGAAAAATCCTCGGATAAGTAGCCATTGATGACAACACGACTGTTGTATTGGCAGAAAGGAACCCATCTAGTAAATGAGGGTCCAAACTCTAGACGATTGAGTGCTCTAATCAAACATTTTCCGCTGACTCGGTCAAAAGCTTTGAGTTGGTCTAACCTGACGAGGCAAACACAAAGATTACCCAAGTTAGCCAGGTCAATTTCGTCGCGAATAAGCGATAAATTATAAAAAATAGCTTTACCAGGCACCGAACATGTTTGATTATCGCATATAATGGCTGATAGGACTCGGCTGAGCCTGGATGCCAGACACGGGGCGATAATTTTGTAATCTACATTTAGCAAACTTATAGGTCTCCAGTTAGCTAATCTTCTGTGTCACCTTTCTTATATAAGCAAGTGATAATGGCGGTGCTCTGTGAGAGAGTTAAACATTGCAATTCCCAACATACATTTGCCATGACCAAGAAGTCATCTTGAAATAAGGGCCAAAACTGTTTGTATTCAGCTGTTAGTCCCTCAATAGCAGGACATTTATTTGCTTCCATGCTCTTAAGAGCAGTGCAACATAGATAGTTGGTGGACCATCACAAAGCGCTCGTTGGTCAAAAGACAACGTCTTATTGGCTAAATTTGGAACTTGGTCTTGTGCTATCAAGTCATCAGATTCAGCACGGTAAAGGTTCCAGTAGAAATCACTAGCAACTTGTAGTACAGCATTACTGGATATTAATCTGGCCTGTTCATACTTAAGACCATGTATAGTCTTCTGACTCTGATTATGTTTGTAAAGTCGACAGAAAAATGGGGCATGCAAGGCCAAAATGCTAAAAAAACTTTTTAAAAAAAACTCCTTCCTTTTAGGTTTCCGTCTTCCCCTGTAAGCAGCGGAAAGCAATGGAGGGGTGCAATGTCACCTCCCATGTTTCCCCACGCCCACTTGGCACTTTGGCGGTAAATAATATTTTTCCTTTATCTCTATTTTTTTTATTTTTCCTTATTTTCGTTTTATCTTAATTACTAGTTGTTATATACGTTAGTGGTAAGTGGGCTAAAAACTAACAATTTGTCTTAATGACTTACAGAGAAAAAATTGGTATAAGGGTTATACTATATTGGTATAACTAAATTAATAAACTATACAAGATACATATCAAACAGTCATAGGACTCCAAAAACGATGCACTGAATAGTGTATATAATCCTTTGATTGCCGCTGGCATTGTAAGTATGATCAATAGGACTAGGATCAATATCCTTAAAGAAATTTTGATACTCTTTCATCTAGCCTTGGTTGATTGTTATGTGCGTCATGGTTTAAGTACTTTCCTATGATACAAGGCAGATGCTAATGCTTCTGTAAATAGGACATTTAACAATAGATTTTTCAGGTTTGTTGATTCCCTTTTTGCTGTTATTCGAATCAAAGCTGCTGACGAGATAGGAAGTATCACGCGGCGGAAGAAATTCATTCTCTCCATGTGGCTTGGTTAATAGCTGTATCACCTTCTTTGGACATGTTTCTTCAAGGATATTGGTCGAGTGAGTATAGGATTTAATCAGTTGCTATCTGTTAAATCAATATCTAAGACTACTTTACTTAAATACTGAAAATAATATTAGAGTAATGTTACTGCATGTATGTTAGCGGACAAATCTCTAAATTTCGTCCCACTTAAATTCGCCTTCATCGAAAGAACCGAGTATGTTGTTTTGGAAGTAAATGTTCTTATCTGAATTTCCCAGGTCTATACTGAATTTGCTGAGTGTTCTATATTTTATATCCCTCCCTACATTTTTATACATGTTCGCCAAATCACGCACGTGGCAGTATCTTTGGTTGCGAACATTTTGAACGCAAGTTTAAAGATACAGTGTCTCGGAGAGAAAGTTAAGAAATTGCATAAGCCAGTCTTTGGCCTTTCTTAGGGACACTGATCTTTTATTCTTTTTGACTATGCCAGCAGCCAAATATTTCTCATCAATGAAGATAGTTGCAGACAAGTATATATTTTGAAAAACTTACATGACTCTCTAAGCATGAAGGCATTAAAATAATTACAAGATCAAACTTTGTAGTTTTACAAGGATCCCAAAAACCTCACCCAGGAATGAGTCCAAAAACATGCTATGTGAGAATTACAGTCGACACACAAAAAATCTATTAAGGTAATAACCAGTAGTAGAAAGCATAGTTCTCTGCTCCTCACTTGTGTAAATAGTAATTAGACAATTAACAGTGTTGAAACATGAATTCAGCGCTTTGTAACGAAATCCTTGCCGCTCCTTACATGACTGTTTATGATTTTCAAGCTCTGAAAGCCCGCGTAAAAATAACCATGAAAAGCAGTAACTCAGAGCAAAGTTTCATGCTCTCCATTTCAGTAGTTCCTTGCCTGTTTCAAGAAGATGTAGAAGAGCATAACCGACAGAACTGGAAATTTTGTACGTGTTTGAAACACTAACTTCCTCACATGTATATGTTTGCATTCT
>JANTCA010050651.1:0-7500 GCA_024741275.1 Chironex yamaguchii
GATTGGCAGTTTGATGGTTCAAATTGTAAATAGAATGGAAAAAAATAGGGGTTAGGATCGGGACAAGTCAGATCACATGTTGGAAGCATAAATATAACGGTCCATTTACATCTATGGTTCGGACACTAGGGAATTGCAAGATTAAAATTCGAAAAGAGCCTGGAGACTTGAAAAGGAGTCTAAGTAGGAGATGTGTAATTGAATGAGAATGGCGTGAGTTATAGATAATTGGTAGGGAAGAAATAAGGCGCGAAAAAGAGCAAATAAAAGAAAAGAGAGAGGTTATTTGAATACTGAAAATTCAACAAATTCACCTCATGCTAATACCAAGTATAGACACAATTTCAAATATCTTTAGTTAAATATGAGACTGGCCCCAGTAAGGTCTAAAATACTCTCCTGCAGGCAATGGAAAGCCTCCAGAGGGAGGATGATGTTTATTCATTAAATTTCAAGACGGAACTTTAAAGGAAAATTTTTTTCTGTATCAAATTGTGTTTGTGATTCGATTCCCGTTTTGTGATTAAATTTGTTACCCATTATCTTATCTTTTGTCCTTACGTGGAGATCTAGCAAGGGAGAATGCGAGAAACTACCAGCAGGTGGTTGGTGTCTTGAATTCGGTAAGTACCGTTTCATTGATACTGCTGAAGCATAAGGTGTGCTTGTCTGTTTCGTTCATTAGTTGTAGTCACCAAACTACTATTCAATATCAAGCAGATTGTAGTCGTTCTCCCACCAGAGAATGTTCCCCTTAACTGCTCATATTTACACGGGATAATGATCCTCAGAATTAGTAAGTATTGTTTATACTGCTCATATACGGCTAGTAACCGTTTGATACGAATCATTTTGTTGCTAGGAATTGTTCATCAATTGTAGATACTTTTCTTGCTTTGATATTTTTAAAGAAATTTTCATAGTTTGTTAATTCTTTGTGTAAATAGTTGAAGTTTTCGTAAAGTTGTGAAGAGTTGAAAGAAAAGGCAATAGCATTTTCTACCTACTTATCATGTGACATCTTGGCATGAATGCAGCGTTTCCTTGCCATCCTCTAGGTTGCAAAACTTGAAAAATTCGATTTCATGGACATCCACAATGAAGGACTGGGAACGACTGCAAGAGTTTAACAATTAACCACCACCACCCCACCACCCACTTTTCCTGCCAAGGAGTGACGAAAGTACAATATAGTAGTGATTCAGCACTCACTTCAGCAAATGGAAAAAGGAGAGTGGTTGACAAGCTTGGAATTTAAAGTTAAAGGCATCAATCTGCACAACTTTATTCAAACATATATGTTAATGGAGATGGTGGCGCTAATTGCAAACTCAAAATGCAGACAATCTGCTGAGAAGGAATATGTGTTGCGCACATTTGTGAAGGCTTATGGTATGGCAGGCCGCCAGGAACACTTGTGATGGTTTCCTATAGCTTTGCCGGGTTTGTCAAAAACTAAAAGCATCAAGGCCATTGAAGGACACTGTGTACCTTTTACTTGTGGTGTTTAGGTGTTTAGATGCTTTCCGAATCAAGACCTACGCAGGTGGCCACATCTGAAGGACATTACCTTACCTGAAATAAAAGAGGGTTGCGATTTAAATTGGCAAATTAGTCTGTACATAACTCAATGCAAGAAAAGGAAACCATGGTGAGCTCATTGTGACGCCATTAGGATGGACTGTATGTGGCCCAGCAGGGAAAGAAAAAGCAGAGGGCATTTCAATAAGCCGCATCTAAGTAGTGAATAGTAAAATAGCCTTACAGTTTCAGAGACTGATACGATGATGAGTACAGGCACTTGCTAGAAGATTGAAAAGCAACTGAGATAAAGGAAACCTATGTAAACTGGTATTATCAAATAGGCCAGCCCTTTCAAGACAGATATCTGTACTTCCTCGACAGTATACTTTGGAGCTACATCTTCACTTAGCATTTGTGGGTTTGCACTATGACAAGCAGCCATAAACTATGAGTCAATATTGTCAAGGGAGGCAATTGATGCAGTTAACAATAGCTTTTATGTTGACGACCTTTTAGGTTCATTTAAAAACAACGACAAAGCTATCAAAATTATAAAAAAATTATGTAAAAAATTATGAGGTTTCAAGCTTACAAAGTTTACGTCATCAGACTAGAAAATCCTGAGCACAGTCCTAGTTGAACAAAGGGCTCCGGCAGCAAGATAGACTTACATCTAGAAACGCGTTGGAGTTGACCCTTGATACAATCCTACTTCCTTCCATCCCTTCCATCCAATGTTATTAAAAATGTCAAAGTCTTGCTTGCAATGTGAGGCACACGCAATGTTTGGAGGTCATTTTGAAATGTGCCCCAAAAATATGGGAGGTAATGGAACAGAGTTCATGTTGCATCTCCTGTGAGTACCCAGGCAACTTGCCTTGGGAAAATGATAATCCAATCAACCAGCCAGCTGAATCCTCCTCCTCAGGCGGATCCCAGCTCAAGCTCCAATCTCACTGCTACAGGACTTGATTATCTAGTTGTGGGCCCTGAGTTATGAATCCTCCAACTGGACATTGAGCGAATATAAGGTCCAAAGCGGCAAATCCTGGCTGTGGTATGCAACAAGATCGACATCATTTGCCGGCAAGAGGTACATGCTGGAGCCAATACACCAGCAATCCGATTAAGGATAGATGGCTATGATCTTTTCGAGGACACAAGAAACATGGTCATGCCACCTATGTCTGCACAGACATAGCTAATGTTGAGCTGACAGACTCGTCAGAGGAAGCTACACTGTGGCCAACGTGTACAAACCACCCCCTGCTCAGTGGCCAAATGCACCTCTTCCTGCCTTTCAGCACCCGGCTATATATGTTGGCAATTTCAATAGTTATCATGCTACTTGGGGATATGATAGAGCAGATCAGAATGGTGAATGGCTTACTGAATGGGCTTCAACACTCAATCTTCACCTGGTTCAAGACCAGAAGCAACACTGTTCATGCCACTCTGCCAGATGGAATTGTGATTACTCCCTGTACCGCTGCTAGGTTTCAACTTGCAATGGGCAACCCCTTCAGGCCTCTCCAGAGGTACTCAGTGCCTTCCAAAGAAGCCAACACAGACCCATTGTGACTCACATTGGATCCCAATGCCCAATTCTGCACCTAAACCTAGCTGGAATTTTAAAAAGGCAAACTGGCAGGAGTTTGCCAAACTTACCAGCAGGTATATCAACTGTATCCCTAAGACAGGCATGTCGCTCCCACCTCTGGCCCTTCTAGGCTGGGTTCATCCATGCCTGGTCTCAGTACTGGTTGGACAGGCCCATCTGTCTCTGGCCCAAAGACTGTGGAGCCAGTATGATCAACTCCTGGCTCTAGCACTGTTAGATCAGTTCCACAAATACATGTTGGGCAACCCATGTTGTAATGTGAACTGAAGAAAAGGTGTAATAATAAGAGTATGCCAAGTAGTTCATGTTCCTATTGTATTCATCAAAGGAGAACCTTTTTTCTTTTATATAAAAGATCCCACCTTTATTTATGTATTCAAAATCTTGTAAGTTAAGATGGAGTCAAGACATATCACAAGTTCTCTTCTCTTAGTTGTGTCCCTCTCAAACGGAACCATCAAAATCACAGGTTATGGGCCCAGTATGGCTAATATAGGGAGAGTTTTGTAGATGAGTAAAGATTGCAGTTGCAAATTAACCTGAGGAGTTCCAGTTGCCTTTTTCTTTTGTAAAGTGGATTCCTTATTTTCTAAGTTCACAACTGATAAACTGAACGAAACCAACTATGGAGTTTGGAAGTTCAAGATGGAACAGATCCTTAAGGAAAATGGCCTATGGAAGTTTGTGCAAGGAACAGGGAACTCTCCTGAGCTTGGAGATACAGAGACAGGAAGTGCTGAGAAGAAAATATTCTTATCACGGATTAGGCACCGTTTGCAGCAGACATTCTTTAAAAAAATTGGCATGCATAATGCAAAGCCAATAGGGGACTGGGGCGCGTCTGAGTAGGTGTTATACATTACAACATACTCCATCTGTTTGACTTACATATTAAGCAAACAATATCGAAAAATGAATGTTAAATGCACAGTTCTTTAACTACGTATAGTATACTAAGAATTGGACGTAAATCTTCGTCGTAGTTCACCAATAATGGCAGCATTGCATTTGGCCCGTGTAAAAGAAGGCACGTGTGCGGCAGAAGGCGCAGGCCTGCTATCTTCACTACTCTGATTGTAGAACTACTCTTTACCTCTAATGGAACCAAATGTTTTAAGGAACGACATAACACCTTCTTACCACCATCCTTAGACATTACCATTACCTTGGCTGCTCAAACAGACCCATCTGCCCCAGGTAGCAGCTCCACCATGCCTCTAGCAACCCTAAAAGATACTCACTTTTCCAACGTTTTGAGAAATGAGAGAGTAGTTTGTTATGATGGTGTGCTCTTCTGGACAAGCTTTCATATGTGCTAGTGAGTTCAAAATGCACATCATTTGGGAATTGAGTCAAATTCCTACCATTGATTAACTGTGAGGGTGTCAGAGGACAACATCGTCAAAAAGGTAAGTAAGAGGACGAGCATTTATGATGCCTTCAACTTCTACTAAAATTGTCCCCAATTCATTATAGGTCAGAAATGCCTTACCTATGACCTTCACTAGACTTTGCTTGACACTGCAGATTAAACGCTCCCAAAACCCTCCCTGAAAGGGGGCCAACTCAACTATAAACTTCCACTTCACTCCCTTTGTGGTGAGAAAATCGGAGAGTCTTTCTGCATGCAATAACCGCTTAACTTCTCTAGAGGCTGTCTTAAATGTCTTTGCATTATCCGATATCAATGTGGTTGGCAGTCCTCTCCTCACGGAAAATCTTCAAAAGGCTCGTAAAAAAGTCCTCCACTGTTAGGGGTGGAACTAATTCAAGATGTACTGCCCTGGTAGAGGCATAAGTAAATAAACATACATAACTTTCGGTGACCTCCTTGTCCTTTGCTTTCACTGACACCATCAGAGGACCAGCAAAATCCACCCCAGTATGACTGAATGGAGGACTACCATCAACTCTGAATGACGGCAACTCTGGGTTAAAGACAGTCTTGAAGGGTAGTCCCTCTATCCCCTTGCATAGGACACAGTGTGGTACAATGGATTTGACTCTCTCCCTCCCCTGGAGTACCCAATAACGTTCCCTCATCAACTTTAAGGTATCTCTTACACCACTATGGAAGGCCCTTTCATGTGAGTCTAATATGACTAAATTAGAATACTTATGCTTTGGGGGCAACAAAAAAGGTGACTTACTACTCTCTGTCACAGGAGCCTTTCCAATTTGCGCACGGCAGCGTAAAGACCATTTTGATTAATAGGTTGAATTGACATACAATGGTGTTTTGGTATGGGTTGTACTCTGTTCATCCAGTAGTAGATACTGGATTTCTTTAGGAGCAGTTTTGGAAGCAGGAATCAGCCAGTCTTGAGGACCTCGACCATGGAAGTGTTGTCAAGGAGGACAAAACAAATATTCGTTTTCAAGATGGTCACTATAAGGTAAGTCTACCTTTTAAGGAATATATTAATGATCCTTTGCCCTCAAATTATGACATGTGTAAAAAACAACTTGGTGCACTTTTTCACAAGCTTCGGGCAACCCCCGATTTGTTGCATCAGTATGATGCTATTTTCCGTGACCAGCTTTTGAGCTGTGTAATCGAAAAGGTACCGTCAGAGGAGCTAAACACAAGCGGTAGTCACTATTTGTGTCACTTTGAGGTTGTTAGGAATGATCGCGCTACCACAAAGTTGCGTATTGTGTTTGATGGATCGGCAAAGTCCTCAAGCACATCATTGTCCTTGAATGATCGTCTTGTGATTGGCGAAAATTCTATGCCCCTATTGTTTGACACGCTTGTGCAGTTTTGGACACAGCTGATCGCTTTGACCTCCAACATTGAAAAGGCCTTCCTGCAAATTGTCATTGATGAGGCGGATTGGGACTCATTAAGATTTTTATGGTACAATGATATTGAAAAGGCGGTTCTGCTTAATGCATCTACCATTACCGCCATTTGTTGTTTGGTCTTACCTGTATTTTAGCGCGTGACATTAAGTATCACATTCGACAATTTCGCGATGAACATCCACAAATAGTCAATATCTTAAGTAACTTATATGCTGATGATTTTTCTTTTGGTGCTATGGAAATTTACTCCAAAGCAAAAGAAATAATGGCAAAGGGTGGTTTCAACATGCATAAATGGATCTCTAATGACCCATCTGTGGTACGGGCCAATAACCAGGCAGAGTCTGCTATTGAAACGAACGGGGGAGGTTCCCAGTCCATTACTGAGGATGACCAGACGTATTCCCAATATGTGTTTACCCGACCACAGCTACAGTCGACCCAAATCATAAGGTTTTGGGGGTAAACTAGGACAGTGTAACTGACACATTATTTTTTGATTTGACAGGCATAATTGAATTTTGGGAATCCCTGCCACCTAGAAAACGTTCGGTTTTGAAACTCGCCACTAAAACTTTTGATCCATAGGGGGTTTTGAGTGTTTTTGTAATCAAAATCAAGTCCTTTTTTCAGGAACTCTGTCACGAAAAGATCGGGTGGGATGCCATACTGCAGGACGTGCATTTACGAGATTGTTTCGACATTAGAAACAAATCTATACACCCATGCAATTGTACGCGAAAGTTTACCCTTACTCCCAAAATGTTCAATGTCAACAATTTTGACAAGACATAGTGGTGTCGTTCTTTCAGTGGATAACATTACATGTGTAATGGGTGGGTCATTTTTTACTTTTTTTTTCAGTGCCACACTCACAACTCAAGGTCCCCAATACACGGCATTTTCAACATTCACTTGAACCCCGTTTGAGAAAGGCAGGACCCTCCCACCAAAGGGGGTTGTCTGCAAGTCCACTGGACTTACCCCTGGATGGTAGATCAGCAGGGTTGTATTGTCCTGGACAGTGGAACCATTGATGACTGGACGAGATTTGTAAGATTACTGATACCCTGTGTCTAACATACTGTGTCCAATGTTTGTTGTTGCGAAGCCAACATAAGACCGCCATCGAATCGACCCAATAATATGATTTGAATGACTCGAATGAGGATGAATTCGAATGGCCCGAATTCATCGGTCAAAATACCACGAACATTATGTACAAGTCTGGCGAGCAAACAAACAGCAATAAGTTCCAATCGGGGAATGCTCGGTCGTTTCAATGGACAAACTTTAGACTTAGAGGTAAGCAGTTTAGTATCGACGTTTCCATTCATATACTGTAATCGTAAGTAGACAACTGCCCCGTAAGCAACTTCACTTGTATCCGAAAAACCGTGAAGCACTATATTGTCGACAGTTTGTTTATGCTGAATTAAATAACGAGGAAATGATGAGGATCCTTCAAATGAGAGCTTGAAGGGAAATTTCCAAGCCTTACTATATTCTCGAGTAGAAAGTGTAGACACAGTATTACAAGGACACTT
>JANTCA010050651.1:10000-18051 GCA_024741275.1 Chironex yamaguchii
ATTTAGATATAAGAGATGGTCTCATAGGAGGAGGTACGAAAGTGAAGTACAGTATGTGTAATGATGATGGAAGTGAAATTCAGAATGCCAAAAAGAGTCGCTGGACGAAAAAGATTGAATTGAGCAATAAGAAATGAGATTGTGCTCTCTGTCATTAATTTTCTCAGTGAAAGACCCCAGATTGAAGAAGATGGAAAGGTTGAAAATATCACCAGGATCCTTAGTGCAAGGTCTCCAAAGGAAATAATAAATGATAGCAGAGAATTAATGTGTGAAATATTTGGTAAATCACAACTGTGGGACTTGGATGTTTCGATCTTTTGGAAAGATCAAGGCCATTCAAGATATTGAGATAGCTGATCAAGGCACTACCCTTTCTTTAAGGCATCATGGTTCGAGCTAGTGATGGTCTTTTAAAGACACTCCTAAATTTATTCCCAGCAGTTACTCCTCAAAACATGGCCATTATGTTGTCCACACTACAATCGGGTGAAGATGTATGATCAGACTTCATTCATTAAACCAAGCTACAATAAATTGCATTCTGCAGATGAAAAAGGCACCACCTCCTTTGACCAAACAGAAGCTGTAGTAACATTCTTGAAACAAAAAAGAACGTAGAAACTCGCAGCCAGACACTGAACTATCCAGAGAAGGCAACTACATGAAAGTTTTTCAAGACATCTAAAGGCTGCTTGTGATAGTTCATCTTATCACTCATAGAGACAATATGTAACTAAAGTTGAATAAAACTGTATTTATGCTTGAAAACCTTTCGTCTTCTGTGTGATAACATAAGCACTGGGAACTTAGCCATACTTGACAAGTCATTTATTTCATTATCAATTTTACTGAAAGCATTTTTGGTTGGGGAAGAAGTTGCAGAGGGTAAGTTGAGTGGAAAGTCAAGAGAGAATACACAGGTTTTATCCAGGAAGTTATTATTTGAAAGAGAAGTAGGAGATAGGGCACATATCACTTATCACAATGGTGCAGCTTTGTGGACTCATATGTCTGATATCAAGTCATTTTCAGAAATGCTAATAAGGGAACAAAATTAACGAGAGATGGTCAAGATGATGTATATGATTTAATCCATATGAACTAGGAGGTGCAAGGGCTCTGGGTATTATTAAGGCTTATATAACAGCGCCTTTGACAAAGCATGCACATATATCATTGACATGGTCCCACATTGTTTTCAGATGAAAAATGCCCTTGAAAGGTATTCTAATGATGCCACAGAGATAATCATAAATCATAGATCAATTTTTCCTGTTATTGCAATGCAGCTGACAGGATATGAATCCTGTCTTGAAGTTTCTGTTGATCCAGAAATTGATGCCTTAACAACCATTGCTATGCAGCTCATTTTAAGAAACTACCAAATATTCTTTAAATGGCAACCTGAAATCTAGAAGCAAGCAAGGATGAAGTAATTGTTAGGAACTGTCCAATGACAAACAGAAAATCAGAATCCAATATGGACCTTGATAGAGAAGTTAGGATAAGACCCAATGCTACACCAGGATACTTAGATGCATCATTGATTGTAAGGCCCAAATAAATGAAGAACAGAAAAGAATTGTTTTTCAGGAAGCAAGGAAATGGGCCCAGGAGATTGAGAGCAACAGAATTAAATCAAAGGAGCATTTGAAAGAAAGGCAGTAATTGAAGAGCGTCAAATAGTAGGAAAAGACAAGGAAATTAAGGCAGTTGTCAAAGGTCAAAAGCTGTTACAAAGATATGCCAACATGTAAGAGTGGAAGTGTGAAGAAGGTGGATATGTTCTAAGAGAAATGTACAAATGATAGTGCAAAGAGAAAAGCAGTGGAGTCTCAAATACACTACCACAAAGTTGTTTTGAACATAGATAAGCTGTTTGCAAAGGAGAAAGCACAATTGTTCAAAATCTGTAGCAAAAATAACAAGGAGTTCAGAAGCAGCATGGCAGAGATATTGCAGTGATTAACACATTATGAATACTTAGCATGTCGACTGTAGTGAGAGTGTTGCTGAAGATGAATGCAGTGGAGATGAGGAAGGACCTGAAATAGTATTTCATTATGAGCTTTTGGCAGGCTACATTAATGGAGACTTGAAAGTGACAGATGAAACCTGATCTTTATATTCAGCTTCATACCTAGTTGATTTGTGAAACTTTCAAATACCTACCCACTGAATTGGAATGTAAAGGTACATTTCTTTAACTCATAAAATGGTTACCATGGTAACAAGGTTTTCCGTGGTGAAACACTCTGGGAGATATTCTAAGTTAAAGCTGCTTGAAGTTTGGGTTCAATCGCAGTTACAGTAACTTGGATAGTCACATAATTAATTTTTCATGCAGCTAGTTGTGAAACATTTCATGATCCCTCATTTTATTTTGGCACTCCAAAATAGCACTTTTTGAAAAAATTGGCTAATCACTGTTACTGGGCTTCCATGGCAACAAAAATTTGGAAAATGACAGATTTTTGTCATCTTTCGTAACAATTTTCAGATCAATCGATTCAGTGGTTCAAAAGCTATGCAGATTTCAATTTATCAACTCTGCTGCCAATATTACTCTCATCTTACCCATATTCTATAGGAGACCTTATAAAGAGCTGTCCGTGAAAATTGGTGGAATGATTCTCACAAAAGTTGCTGTAGACACACGTATATCTGATTTTAGAAAACTTAACTGTTTCTCAACTCCCCAAAATAGTTAAATCTAAATTTACTAAAACCAGGGTCATATGATTACTCTGAAAAAAAGACCTGATCATGCTACAGGTGTGTGGTATACACATCTCGTAACCAGTACCTAAGCCTAAAACGCGCTGGCAAAGTGATGATTTGAACTGAAACCACAATCTAAGCCACAACCATATTCGTCTAAAACCCCTCACTTTCCTTTCTTGTTTCCGGACGATGCCTTGAACTGAAGATTTCGTCTTTGAAATTCTTGAATTGACGAAAATAGACGACCCTTGATGACATCGATGACTCTGTCGTCATCAAATGGCCGACGCTGGGAAGCTGTTATCCTGTCGTCGCCACTAAATTGTCCTCAAATAAAGGTCAACCAAGTCAAAGCCTGCTTACATCCCCTTTATCGAGTCCTCCCAAAGCGTCCTCCATGTTTACCAAGACCGGCTCAGTAAGGCTGAAATTCAAAAGGTAACCCCTCGAGTTTGCATGTATCCTTGATCAAAAACTGATGCTACACTTTAAGAAAACAGTTTTCACGCAAAATCGTCATTACAAGATGGCATAACGCGGCGTACTAACGACCAGTGTCCCAGAACAAGTGCTCACATCTTCCACGGTGATCCAAAAATGAAAGAGGGTGAAGAAGGGCTTGGGGACGAATGTGATGCAGCCCGCAAAGGCTCATAGCTAAACGATGACTTTAACCACTTTCGAACTCATCCCAATTGATTTGAAAATAAGGCCGTCGACAGTCCTTTTTTAGATCATGCCCTGTCATCATATAATGAGGACTGAGACTATGTTATCCGACGATTCAGGTCTTTCGATGGCAGGGTCCAACCATCCTCACTATATCGTTAGATGTAAATCTTATTCTATTACAAACTGTTTCAAATCGTTGTCAGGATGGAAATTAAAGCTGATAGGAGTATACTTTCGTGAGCTTTTGATTTGATAGGAAAACGATTTTGTGGATTGTATTTTTTGTAATTTTGCAAATAAAATCTTTTTACAGCTTTAATCTTAGAAAAATGAGAGTAATCCAAAGCCAAAGTAACCATTAATTGTTTTCTCTGTATTAACAAACTAGTATAATTTTGTGAAAACAGAAGAAAATATAACCCAAAAACAAATCTTTGTGTCAGTACAATACAAAATATCAATTATACTTCGATCTTGAGTTCCTCTATATGTTCTTTATCAAGATAAGCCTCAACACTTCACTACAGACTAACGAAAATTGTCCCCCCATGTGACTGAATTTTGACTTCTTAACTCCTGCGCAGAAGGTAATGCCTTGGTATTCTTAAGCCCGTTTAGATTTCCTTCTCATATTGGTAGAGTAGATGGTTGCCATAGTTATATTTTTTTTCAATAAGCACCTAAAATGCGTTTGTATAGGCTCAACAGGATTGGGCAGTTTTGTTTCACTTTTACTTACCTATCGTGGTACAATGACATTGTGTCATACTATTCTGTACTAACAGAAGTAAGCTTTGTGTCTCAGAAGTCACTCTTATGCTCGAAAATCTCGAATATTATAATCTTTAGAGAGCAAGTGCAAAAAAAGAAAGGGGAAAACAGAAAGACGGAGATAGACAGGGAGAAAAAGTGGTACAAAGAGCACATCTGGATCAAACAAGAGGCGTAAAAACCGAGAAGGGGCACTTTTTTGCAGTGTAATATCAAATCAAAACAACCTGAAATATATCAAAAAGACAAAAATTCATCTTTACAAAACACGTTGATTTCTTTATGTTCAGATGCTCCCAGCATGTCTGACATTTGATGCGGACCATTACTGAAAACATTTCTTTGTTGGTTTAGAATAAAGGGCCTGTTTTCATTATGTTTCGATATCGCATAATTTGCACCCTTTCATAATGTTAACAGAAACCTTTGTTTTTCAAGAGAGCCCTGTCATATTTTCACCCTTTTCTTGGTGTTTTGAATTATCATAACAATTTGAATGTTATCTGGATGCACTGTGTAGATTTCATGCATTGACAGCAGAACGAAACGTTGCTTTTATTTTTGAGAACATGTTGTTTAATTCGTTTTATAAACGCCATTTTTCTGGATTTATTGAAATTGCAAAACAGGGTGCATCGATCACAATGTCTGCACAAAGTTGAAAGGAGAGGTATAGCTCTGTAAGATAACACTCGTGTATATAAAGGGGCACAGGAGTCACGGTTTCATTTTCCTGTTTTAGATTTTTGGTATCAATTGACGTTGAAATTGTTTTTCTGGAACCCTTTTAGACATGCCAGCCTTCCTAATTTCCAATGTTTGGGTACTCAAAAACATAGTTTTAATCACAAACCGGCAGATAAGTTTCAGACAGGGTTTTCTGTTCCATCTGCATAAGAAAAGGTAATCTTTGGAACTTAGAAGATGCTAAGAATAGGGAGGATGTCTTTAAGAGGACAGGGTTTAAGAACTGGAAAACGGCCACTGATTGATTTTCAAAGCGCCAAAAAGCTAAATGCCACAAATTGGCTTTAACATTTGAAAAGGCCATTTTAAAATGTGCAGATGTGCTGAAAATGAGTAATGATGAGCTTTAAAAGGCGAATGGAAGAAAAAAAACGTTTTATAAAGGTCGTCCACTGTGTTAAATTTCTTGCTCGGAAGCATCTCACTTTTTGTGGACAAGACGCTACTGATAAAAGTTTCTGACAACTGATACAAAGATCACGTCAAACATGCGAAACGTTTATGTCAAAGCACTACAATGACCAAAGAGAAATCATCAACACAAAAACAGTATTTGTACCTGGACTACCAAAATGAATTGTTAACTATCATCAGCATAGCCTTCGTGAACTCCTTCAAAACTTATCTCAAAGCTGTTTATTTCTGATAATGTGTGATGACTATACAAAATTTCCAGTAAAGAGCAGCTCTCTTTTTTGTAAGATGGACTGCCAATCAATTGACAACACATGAAGAGTTCATTGACTTTTATGAAATCCCAGACATCAAGAGTGATACATTGTCAGCTACTAAAGATATTCTGATTTGTCTACTGTTGTCACTGAATGACTGTCGAGGGCAAACCTACGATGGAGCAAAACGCTTGGTCGAAAATCTGGTATTGCTACTCAGATCACAAATATTCAGCCAAAAGCTTTAGCCACCTACTGCCATGCTCACTCCCTTTAAAAGATGTCACTGCGCCATGTAAACTTTTGAGAGATGCCATGGGTACTGCTGGCAAGATAGCAATTTGGGCAAAAATTTACAAAGAAAAGAACGGAATTGTAAATTTACAAAAGTATTCTTTCATTTTTTACTGCGACACAGACTTAGGTCGGGTTAAGGTACAAATCATTTCTTGGAAAAGTAGCTGGTTCATACCTCTGCTATATTTTGACTTCAGTATGCTGAAAGCTAAGTTTCAGAATACATAGTTTGCTAGCTACGACTTTGCAAACTGGTTGCACATTGATCCCTCACTGACTTGACCATTACCGGTCTGTGCATTCAGAGTTTCTACTATATTAGGGAGATGCCAGTCATAATCATTTGAATGGAGACAATATATTCACTTCTGTACCAAAATTGGTCTTTTTATGCAAAAAGTTGCAGTTTTAAATGAAACTTCGGGCCAATGAAACTCCGGTTCCCGTAATTGAAATGTCACTTAAATTGATTTGCATGGTTTGACACGAAGCATAAGACAAAAGCATGCAATTTGATATCCAAAAAATAGAACCCTTTGTTATAAAATATGAGAATTTGTTTTAAAAGTTGTAAGCTGAAAGAAGCATTGAAATAGAATTTGATAAACTCATATTATTCATATTTTTCGAGCAAAAGGTACCATTAGAGACCATTTTTCATAGTCCAAAAGCTTTAAAAACTGATGCTGTAGCTTACACAGGTAAGCAGAATTCCGAGCTTATCTCCTGACCCTGGTGAACATGTTAACTCAGACCCCTCCACATTTGAAATGGATTTGACGCCCCTGAACATTTTTTCGATTTCGGTTCAAGGTCCATAGTAAATGCCAACTTCACTGTTGTTCATAACATGTCTGCTCAAAGATACATTGATTCAAAGCATTTGTTTCATTTGATCCTATCTGCATTTAATATTGGGTATTTTCAAACAACCACACTTAAGCCAAATTCATGCAGTTGCTCTATGCATTTCTATTCACAAGATTAACTGAAATGATCAGGTTTATACTCTGATTGCTAGTGAATTTTAATACTGGCTGTCATTTGCCATATGCCTTGACAAATATTTATGCCTGGAAACTTTGGATGGATATCGGTCACCCTGGCGAGCTAAAACAGCGTCACCTGACACCTGTTTTACGTTTTATGCGGTTTCCCTCGTGCGTCTTCTAATGATTTTTAGCCCATTATACCGAACTGAAGCTTTCACATTGAAAACAGTTACTCTCTCTAATCGAGATCCTTCTTTGTAAATGCAATATCCTGGTTAGCCAGATTTTCATTTGATAGCGATATATTTTGTCAATGAAAGTGAGATCTTGGCACAACAGGCCAGCCCTGTATAGTGGGATGATTTTTTCTCTTGTGATAAGCCATTTAGAGGTAGGGATAAACAAAGCTGTTAAATTTACCTCCTCTAAAGCCACCAAATTTTTTCTGAGCATAAGAATTTTCATGTTCATATTTTTCCATGTACTATCAAGACTTGTGTGTGTCATGGTGTTTAGTTTACAGCTACCAGTTGGTTTAATAACTTATATTCTGCCCTGTCAGTTAAGCACACCTATTTTGATAATTAATCAGTTAACTTCCATTTTATACTTGTTTAATTATCTTACTTTCATGAATTATATTTCCCTTTTAACGAGACGAGTCAAAAAAGATAACATAAACAATTTCATCATCGCTGAAAGTTTTCATTTTATTTTCTTCTATTCATCATCTGAAATATCAAATATCTTCTTTATCATCTAAAATATCAAATATCGTCTTTATCAACTGAAAATGTCGTTTGCTAAATGTATCCCTTATTCTCCAACAGACCTCATCTAGGTGTATTGGAGTCTGTTTCAAGAGAGAAAGAAACCAAGGACTCTGTAGATAGAGATTTGTCATTTCAGTTGGAATCTTCTAACAGTACTTTTTTATTCCGAATTTCTCTTTGATTTTTAAAGATTGGCCAGTTTTAATTCATATTTCGCATTAAAAGGTTGTCATTCTTATCTTTCTGACGATTTATACTCTAAATAGTACCAGATGCAAAAACTTTCCAACATATATATATATGTTATATATATGTTATGAGTTATGAGTGTTGGCTTTTGAGTCTGAGGGTTGGAAGTTCGAACCCGGTCGGCTCCCACTTTGTGCAGCTATTGTGGTAAT
>JANTCA010050662.1:5594-18050 GCA_024741275.1 Chironex yamaguchii
CAATGCTGCAGGATGCCACAATGCTGCAGGATGCCACAATGCTGCAGGATGCCACAATGCTGCAGGATGCCACAATGCTGCAGGATGCCACAATGTTGCAGGATGTCCCACACTGAACCGCGATGGACACTGTCCAAAGCTGCGGCAAAATCTATAAAACACACAATGCTAGATTTCTCGTACCTGATACGGTGCTCAAGGACCTGGCAGAGGGTTAAAATTTGATCAATACATACTCTTCCACATTGAAGCCCACCCTGTCGCTTCCTAAGACAATTTTCACAAAAATCTTGAATCTGAAGGCGCATGAATAATCTGTCAACTCTCCCAGTAATGGATAAGAAGCTGATATCACAATGGTTGGAACAATCGGCCTTATTACCTTTTTTTAAACTGGAACAGTGATCGATTTCTTGATTGTCGTCGGGCACCTTTTTCTTGTCCCAATCGGATAACGTGGCAGATGACATTCATGGAGTGATCACCAATGGCTTTCAGAGCCTCGGGCAGTATGTAACATACACCAGGGGACTTGCGAGACTTAGGTGACTTGACTACCCTCATTACCTCTTCCACGTTAGCAGGGCCTACGTTTACGAGCTTGGTTTCTTCTGGTTTTGGCAGGGTCAATGGGTTCAGGGAGGTTGAGGAGAGCTTCAAAGTAGCAAGGTATTATGGCAGGTACATAGAAGGAATGAAAGTTCCAAGACTATGGCCTTGCTATTCCTTGAATTTGTTGGCTGTTTGCTGATCGCACTGCCCATAATTATAGTGTCCAACAGGGCTGGATAAATGGCGTTCCAGGATCTGGCCACGACATTCTTGACAAACTCAAATGTCATGAAACGTCTCCCATACACATAGAGGCTTCCGCCGTATATATGAAATGGAAGTTGGGAAAAGTTTTGGATGAAGCAAGTGAGAAGGAAATCAGGCGAAAATCTTCGTTTTGGATGAAAGTTCTTCATCGCCTGATTTTGATACTTCTAACTTTGACAACATCAAACTTTTCGTGATCATAACGAGCATGCCTTTGAAGGTTGGAACCTTTTTAGTTGCCCTAATAGCACAATATGATAAAATTCTTGCTGAGGTGTTATCTCTGCCAACAAGAGCTACAAAGTATTTAAGCTCGAAAATGCAGAATGAGCTGATTCATCTACTTGCAAAATCAGTGAAGTCCACCTTGATGCAAAGAATCAGTGCAGCTCCATTTTGGTCATTGATACGTGATTCTACCAGTGACATTACAAGGTCAACCAGCTCAGCGTCCGTGTGGGATGGGTACATGTTACAAGGGAAGAATGTACTGTTGTTGAGAGCTTTTTAGGATTCATCAAAGGATGTGACCCAAATGCCGCAGGAATAGCATCAACAGCGGAAGTATTTGTAATGAATCCTGGAAGATCATCGGGCGGATGTTCTACCAGACCACAAGCTAGTTGTAGCCAAGTTGAAACTGCACCTGGAGATCATTTGAAGTTGTGCCCAGCGTGTGCCCACACTCACACCCCTGAACAACATCCTTGAATCTGGGGACACCGCAGAATTTTGGGCTGATTTCAAATCATCAATGAGCTCAGCTCTTTCTGCTCCATCGGTGAGAAAGCTCACGCGTCCTTGGATTTCGATGAGGTCCCTCAACCTTAGAGATGCCCAGAAAACGGAATCCAACAAACGCCATCGTCATTTTCTGCCACGTGAACTGTCTTGAAGCCTTCGGGAGGATAAAAATACTTGTTGGAGTGAACGTGCTTCCGAGTTGCAGGCTGCCGCAAGCCGCGGCGATAGCCGATCTCTGTTTAGTACTGTCAACGAAATGACCAGCTGACAGCGGTCCCCACTTCCATCCACTATCCTCGATGCAAACGGCATGAAGATGTCTGATTGTAAAAGTCATTTCACTCGATGGGCTGACTACTTTGAAGTTCTCCTCGACCTCCCTAAACCCACTGACCCTGCCAAATTTCCCGAGGAACCTGAAGAAACCAACCTCGTTAACGTAGACCCTGCTAATTTGGAATAGGTAGTGGAGGTAGTCAAGTCACTTAAATCTCGCAAGTCCTCTGGTATATGTGGTATGACTAAGGCCTCTTAGGTCAAAGATTCACGGATGGGTCGTTTTCTTCTTCAAATGGGCAGTAAAGTTAAAAATTTATTTACTTTATATTTATATACTAGCCCCAAGGCAATACAATTTTTTGAAACATTTGCCATATTTGCATGTACGACAAGGCTGTTGGTGTATTGCAATGCATTTTGGTGGATTAGAGGCAGGTGGTCATAAACAAAAAAGATCAGCAACACGAACTAGATGTTGAGCATCTGGTTCTGCATGAGCAAAGATAAACGAAGTGAAACTATTAAGATTTTGTAACCTTAGCTTCTTAGGTCAACATCACCCCCTTCCATAGAGGAGGAAAACATGATGCTTGTGAGCATTTAAGCTACAAGAGAGTCGAGCACAGAGGAACGGACAGTTGGAGTGAAATGATTAGGAAACTTTGTTTTGGGTTTATCGGGTAGTCCATTTCAGCAGGAAAAGCGTCAGGTTTTGCAATGGTGAGAACGCAGTGGGAAGTTCAATCTGTCCATCATTACATATTTTCTCCTGATCGCACTATAAGACCTTCCTCTTTCTATCTTGGAAATGCAAGAAATGGTGATCAATAGATCAGCTGCCTAGTTAGATTAGAAATGTGTTTTAGCAGTATGAAATGGTAGTGAAGTCGACAATGACAGTAATGGGGATGTTGAAATATGTCTTTTCCATTCCGTCTATTCTTCCTCTATGCAGGCACGTATGGGACAGTTTTCAAAGCAAAGCACAAGGATACGCATGAAATAGTGGCATTAAAACGAGTAAGACTCGATGAAGATGACGAGGTACCAACATATCAATTTCCTCATTTACATGATTTAGCTGCTGGACCACAGTGAATTGCTATTCTTTTGAAGAAAGCATTTTAGCATATTAAATTAGCTTGATCAAGATCTACAGTACAGTCAGATGCATTTTATTTCAATTGTAGGATAGGTTTAGTGACACTATAAGATTACTTACAATACTGTAATGATATTAAGTTAAGGTTTTGTTCCAACATAGCAAGCTGCCGAGTATGATAAAATAATATGGAAACAATAAGGTAAAAGATTGTGTATTTTGTTGTCAGGTCTAATTTTATGCGAAGGCAGGTTGTATTAAGTACGCACATGTATTCACGATTATATATGCTCTTTTTTGCACTAACAATTTGAGTACACTAGGTTTTTTCAAGCTTAGTATACTAAGTTTACTATGTTCTGTACAAGTAACCAATTCCACTCTTGTGTTGTTTAGAAACAAGGTGGCATTTTGACGGCAAATGTGTCTCCTGTTTGAGCCTGATGACATTCCAGCTGTAATCCTGTAATCAGTTTTGAATTCAAAATATTATGGTGACCCTGACGTATTGACGAAAGCAGAACATTTATTTTGACCCCTAAGCAAGATGTTATTAAGTACAGAATATATTTTTGAAGTGTCTGGAGACAAGAGAAGCTAACTTTGTTTACTTAAGCAAGTACTTGATATCTTTGTTTATTACTATCAAGGCGCACCAAAATGTGAGCAAATTAGGAATATACGCTCAAAAAGCTTGATGTAACGAGTAATCGAATGGTGAGGGAGGAAAGGAGAGGAGTTAATGAGAGCGAGACAACAAAGACAACGAAGAAGTAGAATATCAAAAGGATTTTTATAGAGGTCGTCATTTGGAAATTAATAGATATTTGTAAATATCTGTGTGTTGTTACAGTTACCATTCAGTCTTTCATTGGATGCACCACAAAAGCGATGTAAGTGTTTTGATAATGCATTGTTACATTGTAGGGCATTCCAAGCTCGGCATTGAGAGAAATATGCATCTTAAAGGAACTAAAACATCGCAACATTGTTCGGTGAGTACATTTTTATGGTGCACATAGATAGTATTGTCAACAGTAACAACAACTAGATTTCGTTGTTCGTTGCTTGTTTGAAAACAGCATACTTCCTCTTCCCAGTGGAATTTAGAATCCATCTTACTTTCAAAACGTTCTGACTAACAGCTCGTAAATATGTAGATCCACATCCCAATGCGTGCTCATAGCTTATGTCCTTAACTCTTCTTTAACATTCTCTACAAAAACATAACGAGCCACATCATTTTCCCGTTAATTTTTCAGTCTCTACGATATAATGCATGGAGAAAAGAAGCTGACCATTGTATTTGAATATTGTGATCAGGTATAGCCTGTTTGCATTATTTTGTTCTTTGATGCACTTTATTGTTTTAGGGGAGGGGGGAGTTAATTTTTTTTGTCTATTTTTACCGTTTTGCATGTTTGAATACTGCAGATCGAGGATGTAATATACTGTGTAGAAGGAGGTCCTTATAGTAACGAAGTGTTGCTTGTAATATGTTACCTGCTTGAAGTGATATTGCTGTAGCAATGTATGCTATGCTGTTAACTCCTTTATACTAGGGTACAGAGGCTTGATTTCCTCTCTTTTCGGCGATTTTTGTACTTTGCCAATCAAAGCTTAGTCTCCAAACATTGAGCACTCTTTCGTGCTCTTTTAAATAAAATCACTTTATCGTTCGCTTTCACCTGATTTTAGTTTTGTTCATGGCTTTACCTCAGATAAAGGTCTTGAATGAAAGTTTACTATTGTGTTATGTAAGTTTTTTATGCTAATGGTAGCATTCTAAAACTGTGTGATACTTCAGCTTGGAGACTTCAGTGGGACTCGCCTAGTGTCTTTCCATGCGACATCCACTAGACGCGACACTATTCTGAAGCGTCTATTTCACTGTCTGAGGTTATTTGAGCTTAAAATGATTCTCTTGAAATAGTGCATTAAACACAATGCAGGGAACTGAAAATAGATAGTGTAATCTGTACTGAGTATACTTGTTTTTTTTTGTAATTAATGAGAAATTTATATTTCTAATAGGATTTAAAGAAATATTTTGACAGTTGTCAGGGAGATATCGATCCAAATGTTGTTAAGGTTAGTAGTCTATGAGAGCCAACATGTTGGATGTTCCACTTTTCTTTCAGATACCGCAACATAAAGAAAGAAAAGATTCCACTGTTTCAATTCTTTCCTCCCTTCTGAATCAGGTTTTATTTTATTTTGGATTTGTTGTTTACATCTAATACCCTTTTCACATTGGATTTTGGACTCATGTATCTTCGTTCCACTGACAAATATTTGAAACCACCATCTGTTTTCCCAGCAGTCTATCGTCTCCATTTTTAATAGTCCGTTTGCACAGTTACTGCCAGTGTTCTGATTATCGAAGAGAAAATACGTCCTTTTGTTGTTGCAGAAGGTTTTTTATCTTTGAAATATCGGAGAAAGAACATGCATACAGTTGGGGAGGAAGTGTAGTGCTCAGTCGATGGCTATGTTGTCTTCTTATCTCCAAATTTTGTGATCATTCTGCACACACATTTGTAAAGGTTTTATCAATACTTAGGAAGGTGGCAGGTATGTTTGTGATGGTATTAACTGAAACATTTGGCCTCAGTAGAAGATTTAATATCATATTACAAAATATTATTGGTAAAATATTTCAAGTCGGTCAACATTTGCCTTTTGATTGCTCCGTACAGGTTACTTTCTAAAGCCGCATTGTTGTGTAATCCAACCTTTTGACAGTGATAAGAAAGAAAGCAAAATAATGTAAAAGTGCCATGTGAATAGGACATCGACACAACGACCGTCTGATGATAGATTTATATGATAAGAGGATAGTGTTAGTGCCCTTATTGGCTTCGATCAATTTGATGTATTTTGATCTTTGATAATCGATAGTTCATTCGTTAGTCGAACACGAAACCCGTCAAATTTGCAATGGAGATGTGTTTCCCTCAGCACGTTTCTTGAATTCTTCCATACCTGTATCTGTTTGTCGCCAGATATAATTTTAAATTTCAAATATTGTGTAGATGTGTAAATCATCCATCAAAGGACGGGAAGTTACACAGTAATCACCGTGCTTCTTTTTTCCCTTTTTAGTCATTTATGTATCAGTTGTTACGAGGATTGGCATTCTGTCATGAAAATCATATTCTTCATCGAGATTTGAAACCACAAAACCTTCTGATCAACAAGGTAAAGGAAAAACACTACTCTCTTGTTGCTTTTCTATTAGTTGTTGTTGTTGTACGTGGTTTGTAGTAAATGACTGCTACATTGACAGTGATCACGATTGCAGCTTGTCTTTACTGCTTATGTCTGTTGCACGCCTTTTCTAGCAGTACACTTATGTTAACACAGAAAGGCTTGCTTTTTTGGTTGTGAATTGGTGTACCATGGCCCTGGAGAAAGAACAGACATTGTTTGTATCAGTTAAGAAGTATCACCAGTGACAGAGTGTTGTGATAAACGTGAATACTTGGGTGTATGAGTAATTGTTGATGGAAACAGTTGATCTAGATTGTTCATAGGACACATAGGTTCACAAGTCTAGAAGATACAACGAAAAGGCCACAATAGGACATAGAGGCAGATGGTTCACAGAATAATTTGTAGGCAGATGTGATTCGACAGCATATGACGAAGAGAAACAAGACTTAAGAAGGGATTTGTGTCATTCGGAACATTTTTGTATTTTATTTTACAGGAAAATATTCTTCTTGCAACATAATCTGCACCAGGTCTTCAAAAAGCTAAGCCGCTTTTTACTAGAAACGATCTGTGTATTGTGATTTTGCTAAAGGAAGACATCGGTTTTAGTGGTATATCCATTGCTTCAGTTCATAAAAATATGACATGATTTGCTTTCTCCTCGATATCAGTGGCATAAATATTGGTATCCCTTTGTGATTTATTTCTGTGCCAAGTGAGAACGCAATTTCTAACCAAGGTTACATTTAGATCATCGCCCAAGGTGTCATATAAGGGAAATGCTATAATTCTTATCGTCATGTGTGTCGTTTTCAAAAGTCAACAGAAATGTTCCTACTAAGTTAGTCACAAACTGACTGAAAGAGTTAGCACAAATGGTCAACTAGTTCTATTAGCCAATTAGTGGACCTATGTAATTCCATTTAGTGGCGCGTTTTTGTACCTACACTACGTGCTTCATTAATCACCATTTCTTGAAATTCCACATAGACGTAGAACAAGTGCGAAATTATATGTGTAGAGCAAAGGATAGGAGAGATGTATTTAAATACAATACACGCAGATAAGAGTCACAGGTGTATCCTGCTCGCAAGACTGCCATCTCAATTGCCTCCGCCAAGGAGGTATTGTTTTCGGTGGCGTTTGTTTGCTTGTTCGTCAGCAGGATTATGCAAAAACTACTGGATGAATCCTCATGAAAACATTCCGATGACCAGTCGTGATTGAAGTGACATCCCATTAAATTTTGGGGATGATCTGAATGGATTCCTGGATTCTGAATCACTTTTTCCGTAATCAAACCTTCATTGTGCTAGTGAGAAATAATCCAACAATAGACAAGAGGACAAAGAGATTCTTTTATACCGTTATCACTCAGGGATTAACAAGCAAAATACTACCCAAAATAGCATTTTGCACCTTTGAAGACGAGAAGTTGTGAAATTAAATCAATTCTCTACACAAGCAAACTCAAGGAGCAACAGACTAGGACCACGTTTACACTAGAACGGATCCAAACGGATTCGTTCCAAAATGAGCCCTGATAGACTTCCCGTTTACACTGGAACTGATGGATCCGTACCTAGTTTGAGATCGCTTTCCAAAGTTTGCCGGTTTGTATCCGTTCCAATTGAGGTCCAGTGTAAATAGCGGGAATGGATCCACACTTATACTGATCGGTTACTAGACAATCAATTTGTTCGTCTCAAAGCTGATATGAAATAGATAAGCCAGCATTACCCAAGCGAAAAAGGAGTCAATTGAGTGGAACTGTTCTGGTACAGTTCCCACTGTAAACGCTAACAAAAATCGTTACGGATCCGAGATAGATCTGTACCAGTGTAAATGGGGCCTAGGAGACATCGCGGGGAAAACCCCTGTTGATTGAATCCATTTCTGGCTTGGCGGACGTTTGCGCTCTCGGAGTGCTTCTAGTTCTTGGTGTTTTTGTTTGGTCTTAGTTTCTTTCTTGTTTCGACTTGAAAAAATTGGCGACAGTGCGCTAAAAGTACGCTTAATGCTTTTTTGATCTACCACTCTTCGGAGTATAAATCGTCTAAAAAGATAGTACAGATAAATGGCAACCTTTTTGTGTTTTTCATTATTGTTCATAATTGGTTATTTTTGACCCATGTTTCTTTTAAAAATCGCTAATAGGTACGTTTTTATGTAAAGCTATAAACTTACCACTGTCATATTTAATTTGTTTGCTTTTCATTCCCTTGTCAGGATCTGCTCACCAGTTTTGTTGTCATTAATCGTGCCTAGACTAATTGCGGCAGTGTTTAGATTATTGTAAAATTCCATTCTTATCCTTGTATATTCAAATATCCATGTTGCATACACTTAGTATCTCAGAGAGAACCTCGATCAAAATTTATTTGGCCAAAATGAATTGATAAAGGGAATAAACGGACTCAAACATATGACTGCTCTCCGTAACACTTATATCTGTCTTATATTTTACAATAGTTGCTTTACCTTTTTTCTAAAGAATGGTGACCTTAAATTGGCTGATTTTGGTCTTGCCAGGGCATTTGGAATTCCTGTAAGATGCTTCTCTGCTGAGGTATGTGTGACTATTTAATGAAATTCCGTATATTTTGAAAACGTTTGTATCGCCCTCTATGGTATATAAAAGACAATAATTACGACTGATGTATGGGACGTGACTGGACAAGCTGTGTATTGCTGACCTTGTTTTTATTGCCAGATCTTCTTCTTGTTCGTTGCATCAAAGTTTGCCCTCCTTGATCTCTTTTTATGTATTTTATCCTTTATAAGTTACACTATACGCACTTTTCACAGAGTCGGTGTCAGACTTTCTCCATTTGTTATTCCTTTTACTTGTCAGGTTGTTACACTATGGTATCGACCTCCCGATGTTCTCATGGGCGCAAAGTTGTATACCACCTCAATCGATATGTGGTCGGCAGGATGTATCTTTGCAGGTACATGAGAGGTTCTTCCTTGGTTTGATACATTGGTTTATATATGACTACCATTTATTCTCCTTATTATTATTTGTTGAATTCCAATATTTACACGGGGTATTTCTTCTCTGTTTATCTCCAACTCCTTTGCAAAATTGCTGACCGTAACCAAGAGATATTTGTGCCTTTTTTAAATTTTGCATGTCAAATAAGTCACGCTTTGAAATGGTCTTCACTTACTAACGACAAACGGAAAGAGACAAACGTCTCGTCTGACGTCACCGTGTTCTTTTGTTATATTCCTATAAGAGTGAAAAATTCCAATATTTGAAGACCAATATCTCCAAGTAAAGAGAGCCCACATCAATAAAACTGACCTTGTATGATATCACTGGCGTTGCTCTACAGCTTGAATTAAGTTGCAAGTTCCTCACGTAACCCGTTTCAGAGATATAGGCCTCTAAAGTTGACATATTTTGAGCTTTTTGACCAGAGTGGAAGCATAGAGAGGGAGAAAAACTGAGAAAAGACGCGCAATCGAAAGCTCTAGGTAATGTTTGAGCTCAGAGCACAAGCTGTAGTTACTAGAGAAAGAAAACTAACATCTTTCAACGTTAGAAATTTGTGATCAATTTTTAAGTATTGGTGTCAGGTTAACAAGATCACGTCAAGATAAATCAATTTTTATAAATGGGATTAAACACAACATTTTAGAACTGGATGTAGTATTCGACAAAACAACGAGTATGTGATTAAGATTTAGAAAGAAGACCCATGCGTTGTAGACCATTTAGATATAAGATCAGTTATCGCTGTTCATGATTATTAGATATGATTTTTAAAGAGTCGTGAGATTTTGAAGTCATGATCTCGGCTTTCTATTTGTCTGGTCGAAAGCAAGCTTTTTATCCAGTTATGCAAGGTTAAAGTAAGATCTCGCATTGACATTTGGACTAAATGACCTCTATGCCAGACAGTATTAAATATCTGATATGGTCATGGCGTGCAGAATACCCTCAGCGAAGCATTTGAAGGGACCAGGTTAAACATGAGTAACACAATTGAGATAATTTGCAATTGAGCTCGGATTATAGAAACCATGTCGAAAACCAGAAATGTATTTATGACGATGTACTTTATCATTGTGGGAACAATGAATGTAATTTTTAAAGGTTTTAATTAGAAAGAATCTCGTCTGTTGTTCGTTTGGAGGAATGGGAAATTTGTAAAACGTGGGTCTGTTTCCAAGATGGAAATATATTACGGGGAAAAGGTGCCATAGTTTGTGAAGGATTCAAGGAAATGATACATCTTTTCATGCCCTGTATGCTTGCAAAGTCGTTAGAGTTGGCCTCTACTGAATTTGTTATCTCTGTCAAAAGCAGGGTTTAGACTCATGTTTAGAACTGAATTATATCCGCCAAGAGGTTATGTTTTTGCGAAGAGTTGTTTGTTTGTCTGTCTGTCTGTCTGTTCGTTAGCAAGAAACCTGTAAATGGATTTTCACGTCGTTTTCAGGAAATGTTAGATCTGGGATAAGGAACAAATTGTTTAATTTGGCGGGTGATCCGGATCGCCGTTTAGTTCCTGGATTCTTTGACATTGGGAGACAATTTTTCGCATTTTTTGCCAAAAGCAATCACAATTCTGACAACGTTAGAAATTTATACTTCTGAGTTGACGGAGTAGTGCGTATATAACATTATGACTATGGGGCAACAATATGTTTGGTTGGAATCACAATGTGTTTGGAGGAGGTCTACACTTTCTGAGTGCTTTTCTAGTTTGGTATGTTAATTTTGATTGGTAGATACAAGACAATATTGTGTATGTCTGGTAAAGCATGACTGTTATTGGGATTAACCCTGGTTTTAATTTGTTACTTTAGGGCTCAGCTGTAGATAACAAAATGCTTCTTAGTTGTGAGCAGATAAATTCAGTGGTTTTGACCTTAAATTTAAATAACGCAAGATGAAAATTTGTATCACTGTCCTGATATTTTGGATTGGATTGGATTTTTAGCTGCCTTTGATCATGCTTATGTTCTGTCTTTTGACAGAAATGGCAAACGGTGGTCGACCTCTTTTTCCCGGAAGCGACGTCGATGATCAGTTAAAAAGGATATTTAGGTAATCATATTTAAAACCCACGCCCTAAACATTGCAGTGAGTAACTCGAACCTTTGTGTTATATATTATCTTCTTTAAGCCTTTATGTTATATTCTGGTCTTTAAACCGTTGTATTATATATTATGTTCTTTAAACCTTTGTGTTGTGTAATAGGGTCTTTAAACCGTTGTGTTATATATTATATTTTTTAAACCTTTCTGTTATGTATTATGCTCTATAAACCGTTGAGTTATGTATTACGTTCTTTAATCCCTTGTGTTATGTATTATCATCTTTAACCTGTTGTGTTATATATTATATTCTTTAACCCGTTGTGTTATGTATTATATTCTTTAAACCTTTCTGTAATGCATTATGCTCTATAACCCGTTGAGTTATGTATTAAGTTTTTTAATACTTTGTGTTATGCATTATCTTCTTTAATTTGTTGTGTTATATATTATATTCTTTAGACCTTTCTGTTATGTATTATGCTCTATAAACTGTTGTGTTATGTATTATCTTCTTTAACCCTTCCTGTTATGTATTATGCTCTATTAACCGTTGAGTTATGTATTAAGTTCTTTAATTCATTGTGTTATGTATTATCTTCTTTAAGCCGTGGTGTTATGTATTCAGTTTTTAATCCTTTGTGTTTTGCATTATCTTCTTTAACCTGTTGTGTTATCTATTATCTTCTTTAATCCTTTGTGTTATGCATTATCTTCTTTAACCCGTTGTGTTATATATTATATTCTTTAAACCTTTCTGTTATACATTATGCGCTATAAATCGCTGAGTTATGTATTAAGTTTTTTAATACTTTGTATTATGCATTATCTTCTTTAACCTGTTGTGTTATGTATTATATTCTTTAAACCTTTCTGTTATGCATTATGCTCTATAACCCGTTGAGTTATGTATTAAGTTTTTTAATATTTTGTGTTATGCATTATCTTCTTTAACCTGTTGTGTTATATATTATATTCTTTAAACCTTTCTCTTATGTATTATGCGCTATAAACCGTTGAGTTATGTATTACGTTTTTTAATCCTTTGTGTTATGCATTATCTGCTTTAACCCGTGGTGTTATGTATTATATTCTTTAAACCTTTGTCTTATGCATTATGCTCTATAACCCGTTGAGTTATGTAGTAAGTTTTTTAATACTTTGTATTATGCATTATCTTCTTTAACCCGTTGTATTATATATTATCTTCTTTAATCCTTTGTGTTATTCATTATCTTCTTTA
>JANTCA010050673.1:0-15604 GCA_024741275.1 Chironex yamaguchii
ATATTTACATTAATGCTACATAATCAAAATACAAAGATCAGGTGACTGCTGACTGATGCTCAGTCACTATATCACAGCAATCGCCTTTTCACAGATGACTGATAGTAGTTATGTCCTTACAATTACAAGCTATTAATGTGGCTGTTAATTTTACATATTGGTATAATGTTTTTGTGATCCTGCTTTTCAAAGCATAGTCTTTTAAGGAGTTGATAGGGTTATTGTTTCACCACTACCTGAAGACCACTCCAATTATTGTTACACAATCTTTTTGTGGTACAAAATTTGAAAATCACCTTGAAAATTTGTGACATTGTGCTAAAATCATATTTAAAAGCTTTTTTTGCCTGACACTCTTCGGAGTTTGAATCGTCAGAAAGGAAAGTATGGATATATGACAACTGTTTTGTAAGAAACATCGATTAAACTAGCCAATCATGAATAAGGAAGAAAAAGACAAAGAGAAATGAAGAATACAATTGGAAGAGTCCAAGTTAAAAAACAAACTCTTTTTGCCTATAGATTACTGGTTTTCTTGTTTTAGTGTGGACAGACTCCAACACACTCAGATCGAAGGATGATCTTCCTGTGCCAATTACTCCAAAATTTTCATCCTCATAGATTTTGCTACATTGTGAATTTTCTAGTAAATAATGGCCTATGGTAGAATGCTTGTTTTGGCAGTCATTTTAGCTTTGCAGTTGTAAGATGGCTGTTCTCTAGGAAGAATTGATGCTTAAGGTACACTGGATGGAACATGTTTGATCCTGTCACCAAATCTTAAGAACTGCGACCCTACATACCGCTTCACATTGACACAGAAATACTCATATACATATAACATATACTACTAGGCTTTTTTGTGTGTTAGGTATGCATTCCTTATGAATGAATGGTCATGATCTTCCTAGTCGTGAAAACAATGCTGGGATTGACAGCAGAGAAACACTTCACTACAGTTTTTAACCTGTGTTTCTGTGCAGATAGAAAGCAGGGGCGGCTGGCAGGGGTACTAGGAGTATTAGTCTTGTACCATTTTGTTTTTAACCTCAGAAAAGGCTAATGATGTCTGATGCGCGGCTTTTACTTCATAAACCTCAAAATTTGATTACCAATTTGACCCAGCTTGATAAAATACTCCACAGTGATGCCAATATGGTATTTTATTCTTTTTGACAGGACGAAACAAGTGTTTCCTTTGACTCGCCGTTGTACTCGACACGGTTTTCTAGTACTGAAGGAGAGTGATGCTATTGTTTTGATTGACTCGTCCTTACACAAGTGCTATTGTGCTTTGGTAGTAACACAATGCTTGGCCTCATGGGTGGTACTAGATTCATCATTGTACTTATGTGTGTATGCAGCATAGCGTGAACCAGTAGATCTTTTATGCAAGTACATCTTCACCCTTTCTTGGAAGTATTGAGTTTTTTAAAATAGTAATAAAAAATGAACTAGGCTTTGGGAAATTGAGTTTCACACATTTTTTTGTTATAATCCGCTCAAGGTCGTTTGACTCATGAACAATGTTTGAGCTTTAAGAAAGATGGCAGACCTTGCATATACATATTTCTGTTGGCCTTGTTTAGTTGTTGGTAATTTATCCAAGGTAAGATTCAGTTATTGAATTTTCTTGAATTTTGATAAAGCATAGGAAGAGTTAATAATATTTTCCCGTACTTACTTAATAGTTGCCCATTGAATTTGCAATGTACACTTCATAGATGTATTCATAACCATTAACCTCTGACAAAACTAGCATCACTAGAGAACGATTTCTAGTACCAGCAGTAGTTTGACAATTATGGGCATAGTGCTTCAAATTGTTAATCAGTTTACTTTTGGCATCTTTTACACGTAGCTGTAGCCTTTGACCCTGATGGACTGAGTGTGATTTTTTATTACAGAATTGAATATTTTTCTTCCAGGCTAGGTGTTCTTTTTTTGATGGTTTGAGATGTAAGTGTTTGAAAAGTTGGTCATTTTAACATTGATTTTTCTTCAACATTGATTTATCTTTTAATCCCAATAAAAATAATTCCTCAGAAATATTCACTGGTATGTAGATGCTCTCTATACTACTATTGCTCATAGGGAAAATGTGCCAGCCACTCCAAGAGGGGTCATGGTTCCATCTGAAACTCATTTTAACTCACGGTTAATTCCTTTGTAAAAGGAATAAATGGAGTTATCCAAGTCAGTTGAGTGTGAACTTGTTAGTGACACTACAATTTTCCCACAATATTTTTGGTTAAGTTTAAATTCGATTGTTTTTGGAGTGCAGCCCATCATCCCATCACAAGGAGAACCAATTGGCAAATTGGAGTTAATGAAGTGGAGTATGTCATGTTATCATTGGAAGAACCCATCAGGATCAATGGCCAATGGCAGTGGTGGCTTGTGGGTTTTTGTGTATGTGTGGGGGGGAGGGGGAATTTCACATTTGGATGTGAACCAATATAGCTACAGGGACCACGCCCCTATTTCGTATAAGAGATGTTACATAAGAACAAAAATGTAACTTTTAGGTCTGTGCTGCTCAGGAACCTAGGCATTTAATAAATCTTCAATAAAAAATGTTTACTTTATAAAAACAGAAGTTACAAAAGCATGGTTACAGCAAATGTTGTATCATAAGAGCAATACTTGGCTGTCAGTTTGCCACAGGTGCACTTTGATTTAAATAAAAAACCGGCTTGAAGAAACAAGTACACAATGGCCAGAAAAGATTAAAAAACTCAATTACTTGTAATATATTATTATTTTCATAATATTTTATAATCAGAAGTTTATTAATGCTTGTTCGTGAAGAAATTCATCTTCCTAACTGATGTTCTTCAAATGATGTTAAAAATATGGGCATGGTTGCAATTTAAGCTGATCTAAAGGCCATGGCCCAAAGATTTTTTTTGGGAAACCTCCAGACTCCTCTTTCTCCTATCATCTAGTACCATTTCATTTTCTTTCCCAGCTGCCCCTGATAGAACCATTACCTTAGCCAAGTTTTAATTATACAGGACATTGTTTAGGCCAAAGACGTCCTTTCAACTGAAAAATCAGTGTTCTTTTCTCAAAAAATTTTTAAAGGCAATATGGTGTGGATATTTGTTTGGATAATAAATTTTATTTTCTCCAGTTTTGAATTAGGTTCAGATTTTGAACAAATACAAAGTGCTCTATGAGCAAGTGCTCTGTTGAGGTTGGATTTTCTGTTTTTGGAGGAAAAGAATTCCAACAAATGTACTTGCAGAAGGTAAACTGTTGTGGTAAACTGTTGCTATTAAATTAGTCTATGTTTTTCCCACCAAAACATCAAGAAAAAGTAGCTATCTTGTTTCTTTTCTACTGTAAATTTGTGATGGATGTAACTGGTTAAGTGTTGAAAAACCTTTCACATTCTAAGTCTGTTTTAAAGATGGCAGAAGTGTCATTAACATAGGGAAAATATACATACATCTTTTGGCTGTTTTCTAGATCTTGCTACTCGTGAAAACCAATAAAAATATTTGCCAAAGATGAAACCAAGGGACCACCCATTGCTACACCACCCTTTTGTCAAATACCAGTATTGTATTGTAAAAGTGAATTCAACACCTCAAGTGGGATTTTCCATTGACTCAACAAAGATCTCCTGTGGGGTCGACGGCTTTTCAGCCTAACCCATGTACAAACCATCAGCACATATTTTGATTGTTTCATCAAGGAGGACAATAAATAGGCTATACTAGTTATATCAAAAGAACGCATAAACTTTTCACGGAATCAACTTTGAGATTTTGAACAAATTTAGCAAAGTAAAAGAAACTTTAATGCAGGTTATGCTAGAGATTTTCAATGCTGGTTCTAGAAGTTTAGAAAGCCACTTAGTGAATTTGTAATTGACTAGATCCATTTATAGATAAATTAGGCTTTAATGGAGTGTTGTTCTTAGGTGTTTTAGTTATTATAGATGCTCATCAACACAAGTAATGGATGTAAATGCAGGGTTTAGCAGAGTCAACTGGATGATTTCTTGTTTTCCTCTGTCATCTGTCATCAACACAAATTTCATTCCTCAAGCTCTAACAAATTGGTTAAGATCCAGCTCTCTCTGACCGATTAAGCAAACACAGTGTCAATTTCTTGCCATTCACAATTTGACATTTGCAACAAAAGTCAGTAAGGACACTGGGCTCTATTGGCACTGGAAAAAATCAGGTTTTTCCAAAATAAAAAGGTTAACCTCAAAATCTTATGGCAGACCATACCCAGAGCTCATGCCATCATAAAGAAGACACAAGGGTTATCCTTAGATTATATGCCATCTTAAAATTGCCATCCCATATCTCCTCCTGCCCTCTTAAAACTCCTAATTTTGACTTATTTCAGAGATGAAATGGTGTAGTATTTTTGAAGGTTTATCTCTAGCTAATTTACTGCCAGCTTTTCTATTTTGGGACTGAAGACTAGGGTTAAGTAAAGCTGGACATGTTCTTCCAGACCTGTGTAAAAATAGCTTTTCCAGTGTTTGTTTAGTTGTTTGTTGTTTTACTATATGGAATGCTTGGGTTTTAAAAAGTAAATTGACAATCTTATAGTGCAATGAAAGTTTTGAATCTGTCTTGTGAAACATGTGTTTGGATGTTTGCACACGTCATTCTGGCAGTCCATTTGAAGCTGGGTGATAAAGAGGACAGGATGTGTTTCATGGTATTATTCAAAGCAATCTTCTTGAGATACTGAAACCTTGTAGCAGTCTCAAATAAAGAATCCACAATGGTATCAACAACATAGTTTCATTTGGATCAATGTCACTTGATTGAATTACAGGTAAGCTGCATTCCCTGAAGAAGACCAATACACAGTATCATACTGATATGCAGATAATAACAAATCTTATCACTACATACATCTTAGGACCAAAAATTGTTGTCAAAGTTGATGGTTAGTCACTATAGTAAACTGACAACAGCCATACAAATTGTCGTATCTTCAACATTGTAGTCAACAAAAGGCAGGCAGGGTTAGTAAAGTTCACTAATGGCAAGCAGATAGTATATGTGAGCTAGATGGAGAAGGTCAACATGCTAAGCAACTAGCCTGTGATATACAAATTCCAGTTAAATATCCTCTAATAAGAGATCTCTTTACAGCTTGAGAGATCTCTGAACCTATAATCCATCAAAGCTTAATTACATTCATCTAAATCCAGAGTAATAAAATTCCTAGGAAATTACTGCTTATATTGGTTTGAGAAGCTCATCTAGGAGCCAATAGAACTTTCCAGAACAGTATAGAATGCTATAGAATACAGTAGAACATCCCAGAAGCTTTTATGTGAAAATAGAAGCAAATGGAACTTCCCAGAAGCTTCAAATATTGCATCAGCATTGTTCTTGCAACATAGGGAAGGTTTCTAGAAAGTCCTAGACCTACAGAACATTTTCTATGGTTCTAGACATACATTACACAAATAAATGCTGAACATCTTGACACCAAATACAATAGCCAGAATCTCCTTTATCCCATAGGGTTTTTTAGCAGGACTTAAGGTACCTGATCTGTTTAGAAATTGGTCTCTCTTGACTATAACATGCAGATACCACCTAGATTTTGTGGCTGATGACTACACCTAACCCATTAAGTGAAGCATCTACACTAAGAATAGGGACCTTTTTAGAATCATAGTGAACCAAAACTTTGACACTAGTCAAAGCAGTGTTGGCATCAAAGGCATTTTGACAATCGGTTGTTTGTAACCACTTTGAGTCTTTGTTTGAAGGTTGAAGTTGAGTTGATAAGTCGGGAGTAAACTTACCATAACAATTTACCATAGTCAAGATTTTAGTTAAAAGACATCTGTAAGCTGTGGAGCATCCTCAATAGCATCATCTTACTCTCAATCGGTCTTACTATTCCTCTTAAAATCATGACCTAAATACTTAAGCTCTGACTGGACAAATTTACATGTAGAACCATGACATGGACATTCTGCTTAACGTACTGGGCAAGCACTTCTCATAGGATATTTAAGTGCTCTACCGTGTATTTGGTGGCAATCAGGACATCATTATAACAATATACAGTCCATCCTGTTTATCCAAGCCTTGCTCATCTCGACAATTTGCCCAAACACAATGAGTGAAAAAATGTTAAGAGGTTACAAAAATACCTATCAATGTTAACAGAGTGATTTTGCAAGATCATTCAATGCAAAATCATTAAAACTTTCCACAATTTGTCAACATGCTTCACAAAACAGCAATCTTGGCATCATTAAACTTGTGTGAGCCTTCTGCACTTGATTATTCTGTTTGAATGTCAGAATTTATGTGGTTGCTTTTTCCTTCTTTAGTCACTCTGATTAAAACAAATTACCTTTTTTTATAGTATGGATTTTCAGCTTTTCCAAACAGTTTGTTACCCATTTAAGTTTGGGTTGTTGAGATAAACAAGGATGTACTGCACACCCTGTAATGTCGCCTAAATATTCATGGTTGCCTGAAACATTCACTCCAAAACAAAGATGTTTGGTTGCCAGTAGCCCTCTTTGAGTATTTTGATTCAACAATTGTGAGGGCGGGTAATCTAAAATATCTGTGGTTAAATCCTCCTGATGAATCTAAAGTAGAAAAAACTATGGGTTTGTTTCCACTACGAGACAATTTAGCAAACATGTGTTGTACATTTGGTAACTGCCTTATAATTGTTGTCTTCAATCAATTCATTCAGTTGCTTGTAGTCACCACAGTCCCAAACAGAGGAAGCCCAGTCCAATATGGTAGTGGATGCAGTATCTCTGCCCTCTCTGGTTGGTCATATTTGTGTTCAACCTCTGGTAGGAGTAATGGAAAGAATGTGTTTTATGTCAGAGTCTGTTATTACTTTGGAAGATATTGGTACTTAATTTATCAAATACTGTAGCTAGACAGGTTAACACTGGAGTTTGGATGTTTAATTGCCAAATTTTTATTTTTCTGTAAGAGATTACTCAATAACATATTTGTGGTTATAGTTGTTGTCATTTGTTGAAATGGACATCATTGGTGAACAAAACTGATCCAGTTTTCTGACCTATTTTGCATATCACTACAATTAAAACACCTTGTGGTTCTATTAGGCTTCCCACAAATTGACGCATTGATCTGCATATATAGGTCCAGTAACCAAGTTGACTGTGGTCTATGTCTGTGTTATACTGTTAACATTGAAATGTTTTGGGTACATTTCTTGTCATTATTTTGTAGTATTTGAAGGAAAATGCTTACATCAAATTTGGCAAGGATTTTGATGAACAAACATACATAGATGAAACCAGAGTAGACGTAAAAGATGCTTATACTAAAAATGCATTTAATCAAGTTGAAAGTGACAAATTGTCACCAGATAGGCGTGTACCTGACACAAGGCATTCCAAGTAAGTGCAATAAGTGCTGTTGTGAATTGTTGTTCATTTTTATCCTTAATAAGATTTTATTTCTTTATATTAGCTGGGTTGGTACTCTTATGTAATTGATTCACAAAAATGCAGTGCCGTGGGGCTACTATTAGTCTAATAAAGTATAAAATTTGTAGCTATACCACCCCTTTTAAAAGAGAATGATTTTCAATCTACAGACCCTTTTTCATATGCCATAATGAGAAATAGGTCAGGGACAGATACATTGTAAATTTGTAGTGTATCTTAAGGGTGTTGCCCCCGAGAAAGTTTGTGATGGTGACACTACTTTCAACATAAACCATGCCCATTTTGTAGATATTGCCTTATTTAAAATGTGTATGATGTGAGGGAGTATTATAATAAACATTTGCTAAGGCCATCAAAGATTAAAGATACTGAAATTGACATCAGAAGATATCTCCCTCTTAATTCCGTACTTGTTTTTAATTTTAATCCGAGACACACAGTATTCAATAAAAGACCAACCTTTTGCACTGGAGTGGTTGTCATAATTCATTTTAGCCCTATCCAAGTCACTAAATATTTAATGACTCTTATGAGTAAAACAGCACCCTTTTATTCGGTTATTTAACAGTCATCTTTAGTTGACATTGATCACAGTTTGAAGTTCTATTTTTAATATCTATACTACACTAGAAAAATCCATACCTCTATTTTGACATCATTATCCACCCTGAAATATGGAAATTGAAGTCAAGCTTAGTAATTGTTGAAAGTCATTATCTGATTAAAGTCACCCCAGTGGATAGTTGAGGCTTCATACCAATATACCAACTGACTAAGGCTTATCAATCAGCCAAGCTACAACTTCTTTATTTCCAAAAAATGCTTCTTAAAATAAACAAGAAAGTTTTACAAAGCTTGTTACAAACATAATTTCATCGTGATGATCCTCCTCCTGCTCCTGAGCATCAATGTCATCATAAACAACTTAAGTGTGAAGTACATTTAGCGTAACTGCTAATTTGGAATCATATTATTAATTGCAATAACAGATTCTTGTGCTTTAGAATGATCATAAAATTGCTCTTTTGGGATGGGTACTTTACCCAAATCATTGATTGCAGATAAAATGCCCTTAGGGTGCTCAAGTGGTTTTAAGTTTGTTAGTTAATTTTCAAATCATTCTTTATTTTCATCAACTGATGCTCATTATATCTACTAATTAGTCTGGGAGCTTGTTATTTTCACAAGTTATAGAAACATCAAACACTGTTTGTGGCGTTCTTCTTTAAAATCTCCACACAACAACAACTAAGAAATGATGAGATGGTCATAAAACTATGGGACCTCCGGAAACCTTGTTCTGGTTACTCTTACTTTTGATCTCCCAACTTGACTTTATTTCATTTATAATTTACTCTAAAAATGAGACTAGTATATTCTGAGTGTATCCTTAAAAATTAAGTAATTAATTTGATGACAAAACAGGGTATTCCCTTTTGTGTTTAAGCAATCCTTAAGCATGTGTCTGTATATTTAGCAAACCCAAAATAAGTAAACAATTGGATGACTGTCTTGTAACATGGATGAAAAAATCAAATAACTGATTAAATAAACAAGTGTATTTGCAGTTAGTTGTCAGTGGAAGACAAAGTCTGAGTTAAATCTGTGAGAGTAAAAGGTTTCTAAAGCATGGATAAGTTGTTTGTTGGTTGTGATTTCTGTTGTTGTGACGAATGAAAGTGTACTTAATATCAGTGTACAGAAGTGTTTGAAAAATTGAAGGTTAAATTTCACCATCATGCAAAACATAACATTGTATGCATTTTTTGATGTACACGAAATTCATTGCGGTACATTGGTCATTATGGTGAATGGATATTGTGCTCTTGGACCCTGTGATACATAATCCACATTTGTAAATAAATCGATAAATTTGTGCCATTTGGCTCTGTCATTATTGACTTAAGCTTCGGACAGCAGAGGTCACCTGTCGCACTATCAGCTCTTTGTTTCTCCTTCTGCATTTTAGAACTATCAATAAAGTGATAATCTTGGTCACACTTTGTTAGAAATTATTGTTCCTCACACGATCTGCTTCTTAATGTCCTTATGCCTATCTGTGTATCTTCGGTCATGCCTATCACAACTGTAGGGGTGTGCCTACGACAGGGGACTTCTGGAATCTTTTCTCAGATGTTTCTTCTACACTGGATCCTCTGAGTCACGTTATATTGACCTCACTGTTGTTTTGTTACTTATTATCCACACTCCTAAGCAGTAAATGCTTAAGGCAAATTAAAATTACTAATAGGACCTTGACATAAAAGATCTAGGAGAGGGACGTGAGCTTTACCAAGTCTGACAAACCAAGTATGACAACACCCGTAATGTTACTAGTTTCACATTAATTCCAAAATCTTTCATTGTTGTCCAAGTCTTTACCTTTTACCAAAATGTAATTGATAAGCCACACTTAAGAGCAAATTTAGAAAGTAACATTTAGGCATAGTTGCCCTGCAGGGTCTACAAAACTCGTTGCTGTTTCTCACAGTTAGCGTGAAGAGAGCAAGAAAAATTTCTGGGAAATGGGGCGAATAGATCTATTATTTTAACACTATTTTTGTGGTATAGAACTTGAAAGTCGCCTTGCAACTTTTTGACATTGCTAGTATTCATGCCAGATATCACTTGACAAATGTTCTCCCTCCTTGCAATGAAGTAAAAATTTCTATTCTCGCTACATTGAATAGAAATATCTAGTTTTACTGATTTAAATGCTTTGTTATTCTTTGCAATATCACTCAGATGTGAAATTTCAATTTATGGGATACAGAGAGGCTTGATAATCTGGACCGTATTCTGTAGACTTTAAATTTTAATAAATGTTTGAAACATATTGATAAGTTTCAATATTTCCTTGTAGATGTCAAAATATTCATTATGATGATATGCCACCTACTAGTGTTATAATAACATTTCATAATGAAGCAAGATCTACTCTTTTAAGGACTATTAAAAGGTAAGGATTTGAACATAATTCATTTGGTATTCTGTGTTGATCTGAATAGTGTTTTGACTGTTTGTACTGCTTTTATGAATTAATATGTATACGATTGCAATATAAAAGTGTTACTCAATTCCATTGACCCTGGTTAAGTGACTCGTCAGTTTAATAGTAAATTTGTTTTTTGCATGAGAACTCACTGTGAAGGTTAATTACAGGTACTCAATCCAAATACTTGTTGGCACACTTAACTTCAAAGTGCAGGAAGAAACATACAAATGCTTGGTGTGCATTGCAATATATCAAGGTGGGAATATCAACCTTCAACTGAAATTTCCACTCGTATGATAGCAAATATACAAAAAGATATGCCATATCTTTTGTCTGTTTGTAAGACATCTAATATTCGTGGAATTAGTGTTTATTTGAATTTAAACAGTGATTCCAGTGAATCATTCAATAATCCTAATTGTTTTGAAGAGATGTCAACAAGGGATGAAGTTAGCCTTATTTACGTACATTATAAAGTGGCCACGTGGTTAGAATGAGCGGGTTCAAGTCCACCTCATAGATGCAAGTGGAACAACGGAACTGTTCAGATGTGACGGGATAGCTAAGCTAGCACTTTGTTACAAAGCATTATGGTAAAGATCACTCACTCAATTTCACTCAATTTCAAGAACTGGAAGAATTACAGTGTAAATCACAGGTGGTTCTGTGGTAATTGCTTAGATTATAGATGTATTGCGTCTGTGCGTCTACAAATCACCGTAGCTCGCACCTTGTGTGGATAAGCATTTCTGAGAGTGGCAAGCCATTATTTTTTATCAAACTCATGTCAAAGTAAGATTAAAATGACTGTTCTTAACATGCTATTTTTATAAAACACAAACATTGAATTTTTTGAGACTAAAACAGGGCCTGTAAATTTTAAGTTAAAAAGAACTAAACAGTGACGATTCATAGCCAGAGAACTGGGCCAAATAGGTTGAGAGAGAGTACATCAGATCACAGCGATAGAAATTGTCCAATGGATCATACATATTATAGTAAATGGATTTAACACAGGGCTGTACAAACAATACTACCCAGAGGAAGGGTTTTTAGGGAGAGGCTTTTAATGAATTGTATGCCATATTTGTGCAGCAGATGGAATAAACTGACAAGATTTGAGTGCACAATGTTGTCAAGGATTATCAGTCACCGCATGGACAAGTGGAACCAAGGCTTCCAGGAGGTTGGTAACAAGACGCCAGAACGTGTAGAGTACTTTACATACATCTACGGTCAGTCAACAGATGCTCGAAGCCTACATATAACAGCTCGTCCCCGTGCCCTGTGGTATGCTTGCTTTTTCGAGAGTACATATTCACCAAAAGTAAAGACGTATATAATGGTATATCAGAGGGCATTTGTTCCGGTATTTTGTATGGATCAAAAAGCTGGATATGCAACAGACAGTATATTGCTCGAATAATACCACTTACATTGCTAACATTGAGAGCAACGTGGATAAACCAAGGTGTTAACAACAGTGTCCTGGAGTAAGCCAATACTGTCACGTTCGTAGCTAGCCATGTCAAGTCCAATGTTCAGGTTATGCGAAGCAAATACCTAACTACAGGTTGCCTAAACAGTTCCTTTGCTGTGAAATAAGCTAGGGTTGTCGATTAAATGAAGAGCAGCGGAGAGGGTATAAGATTACTTTAAAGGCAAACCTAACTACAAGCGGCCTTGAGCCATCCATGGAGCTTGGAATCACCTTCAAACAACACGGAAGATTGGATGCAGCAACTTCGAACAAGATCTAAAAGCAGTTAGAGAACAAAACTGCCAAAAACAGAAAAGCATGAAAGATTCTACAGCAGATGCGACTTCTCCTTCTATTTGGCAAACTGTAGCAGAGGGATTTTCTTTTGCTTTAATGCAACTTCACAATTTTCAACTCGCATGGGATTCAGTCGTGAGACACGACTGATCAATAATAAACTTGAATTTCAACAACTGACATTATTGTACAGCAATCAATTGTTGTTAAAGGTTTATGGAGTTGTCAGAAATATGCAATTTGTAAACGACAAGCGAATTTTTGGTTTAGTAACTATAAAGCTACAGTAGATACTAGATAAGGAAAATCTAAACATCTAGCAGGATTTGATCTCGCAAAAACGATATTCTCTTGTTAGAATTGAGGTTCGAAGGTTAGTAATGAGGTTCGAAGCGCAGCACGACGATATTGACCATAGCTGTAGTGAGAAACCACAAAGTAGGCCATGGAGAAAGTATAAACTGCAGCCCACCTCCAGAGGTTGTTTTTTCTTAAGTTTGGGTAAATGACATATAAAGAAAGAAATCACTGTTGAAACTTCGCAGGGCACATCTGAGCCAAAAATGAAATCGAGGGTGCGATAATGCTAGAAGCAAGTAGTATGAATTTTGCTCCTTCTCGACGGCTGTAGCAACTAGGCATGATCTCCTCTAAAAATCAGGTGCTACTGCAGGACAGACTACTTACCCTTTGTAAAGCATGCAATTATTGTGGTTACAGTAATTATGGATATCTTCAATTTATTCTTGCAACTTTCTTATCGCGGTTCCTAATAAAAGTCATACAATCTTACCCGGACTGGTATGCAGTGGCGAGAATTAACAGCGTGTGGAAGTTTACATCATAGAAATTAGAATTATTGGGATTAAAAGCCGGTACCAAACCCCTATGTGTTATCAGGTGATTTTTTGGATGGGACAATGTTGGATGTTATTGGGAAGCTCAGTTGATTATCTGTGAGAATAGGTAGATTACGGTAGTCTAGATTACCGCTAAAACAGTTAGAAATGTAGTGGAAACAAGAGCACGAAACCATTCGTTTATTGTTTAATATTCTGCTGAAAATTTGTGAAGAACCCTAGAATAACAGGGCTGAGCCATGAATTATTATTATCGCTACTCCAAATGGGAGTTTAGGAATGAATTTTGTTAGTTGACCTCATGCTGGACATTTTACGGAAACGCCTGCCGATATCGTTTTTGTCGGATTGCATAAAAGGACATAGCGCTCTATTTTCCCGAAAGCGTCGTAGAGTTCCGTGTCAGTTCGGATGCCTTATATGTAGACATGGCATACGTAAGAGTAAGCTTTACATTGGTAGAGTGCATGGTTAATGCAGCCCTCAGTATTTGTATTTGCAAGCAATAATTTCGCCAGATTTGTCCATTAAAAATTTTATCTTGGTATATGAAACAAATTAAACGGGGTAGGTGCTTGTTTTTCTTTCAGTGTTTTAAACAGAACACCTCCAACGTTGCTGAAGGAAATTATTTTAGTTGATGATTGCAGTGAAAATAGTAAGTATTTTCAAATTTTTTTCAGGTATTGAGTGGTTCTTTGCACTAGTTCGTAGCCTGCTTGACCTTGTGATTTACAAACAATGAGTGAAATGGAGCTAGTGTCTTACCAGTACAATATAAAATTTACATCTTTGCCACCATTTTGAGGAAGAAAACGACCCACCCGCGAGTTTTCTGCAAGGCCTTAGTCATACGACAACATGGGAAGTAGTTAGCATATAGGTCAGATAGATACATATGTATAGATATTGGTATAAGTACAGGAAAGGAGGACTGAGACCAAGCAAACAGAATAGAGCCGATAAAGCCTGGTTTCCAGTAGGGTTTTATTGCGCTATGTGTGCTAAGAATGTTTTGGTCTTAACTTGTTAGCGCGTTATGTCCTGTATGTTTCCACTTTTATTTATTGGTTTTTTTATTGCGTTGAAATTGCAAGTGCATACTAATCAACAGCACCAATATTTCAAAATGGCTCCCTTACAACAAATGCAGGTTATTGCTATGATGGGAATTATTTTTATTCTTCGAAAGACAAGAAAACTAGCCGAGAAAGGTGAAATTTTGGGGTGAGAGAAATATTTAAATCTCGGGCCAATGGAGTATACCATCTTTTACTCAAGTGCCTTTTGCGTAACATCATCATTGACGTAAGTCAGGATTTTAACGCATTATCTGCGCTAAGAATATCAAATTTTTTGTTTCCTAACGCGTTAAATACTGCGGTTTTATTGGACATAACACGTTAATTTAGGTGTTCCCGTTAGGAAATAACGCGCTAACAAGCTAAAACCCAGATTTTCTTAGCGCATTTAGCACGATAAAACCATTGTGGAAACCAAGCTTAAGAATAGAGGCAATGAACAATAAAAAATGAGAATAGAGAAAGACACAAAGAAAGGACTAGGTTGATGAAAATGAATAAAATAGCGAATGAATGGATTAAGTTCATGGGGATAAAAGGTTCCGAAAGTGCAAGTACGTCGTTTCTCCGTAGTGAATCTATATTGATAATCCCTAGTGTTCTGACGGACAAGTCGGTTAAGATCGGCGGTAATGTCGCGGTTGGTCCATCCGAAGTTTGATGCTATAGGCATACCACGATGGTGGCGTATGTCTCCAATATCGTCCAGGAGCCATTTTATAATCCTCGCAATGCAATGAACAATTAGTAGCTTTCGATTTCATTTGGCTAGGGATTGTCTATGCCAGCATTTGTCAGTGGGGTGTCTCTACAATAATGGTTGAAATATAAGCTTAAATGTAGATATTTCTCGAGAAGGCTACCATATCGATTATTATTAGTTAGTATTGGTCATGCAATTTCTTATTCGTCGTTGATGTTATATATTATACAAATATTACTCTGTTTGTAGCAAAAGATGGAGAACTGCTTCTTGCACTACCAAAAGTTAGATTAATTAGGAATAATAAACGAGAAGGTAGTATAATTTTTTCCCTCTTTTTATGCTAGTAACAGTGTGCTAGGATTTAAAACTGTTTGATACATTATGAGTTTAATTCAATTAATACATTACTGTATTACTTTGGAATGTTGTTATGTCAAAAAAGCGTGGCTTTCTTGTTCAAGATAAATGGGTAGTTAAGAGTAACTATAGTCTTTTGATTTTTCTTGAAGATCCATACATTTGCACTTCGATGTTTGTTGGGTTTTTTTGTGCTTTATTGTTTTAACAATTGCGATTCGAAGTTTCTATTTCCTTTGAACTTACCTTGAGGTTTTTTTGTGCTTTATTGTTTTAACAATTGCGATTCGAAGTTTCTATTTTCTTTGAACTTACCTTGAGGTTTTTTTGTGCTTTATTGTTTTAACAATTGCGATTCGAAGTTTCTATTTCCTTTGAAC
>JANTCA010050684.1:0-18045 GCA_024741275.1 Chironex yamaguchii
ATAGATAGATAGATAGATAGATAGATAGATAGATAGATAGATAGATAGATAGATAGATAGATAGATAGATAGACAGAGATCTGGTGCAGTGAGAGCTACATTTTACCTTTGTTAAAATCTTTCACCTTAAAGTATACTAACTTCATTGCTATACATCGGTAGTTCTAGTACCATGATTGTGACAAAGTTTTTTGCCTGTTATGTGGAGATGTTATCAGTTTAACAGTTTGCAGGTGAAATGATGCCATAGCGTTGTTTTACGTCTGTAGTATGGCATTAATGGCAATAGAAAGATAGGTAGTGTCAGGGGATAGGAATGGACTGTGTAATGTTTTTAATCAGTATGTATGTGATTAATGGGATAATACGGTTATTTATGGTAATCGCCGAGAGAAAATCTTGGATTCTGGCTCTATTTGAAATGTTCGGTAATATTGCTTTCACAAAACCGCGGCTAGTGAGCAAGTTTTCCTTGGGATAACAAAGTCAGCATGACACCTATTAGGACAGCCGATACCTGGCAATGATATCTTTATAAAACCTCAACTAGCAAGGAAATCATCGTGAGGAAAACCCTGTTAATATGACTCGCATTACTCCAGGTCATTTGGATTTGGAGAAACTAAAAATCTCACATGCTGGCGTTGGTTTGGCGGGGTTTTGTGCTCTCAGGGTACTTTTAGCTACATGGATCGAGACAAACTTAGAGAGTTTCTGATAATTTCCATGTGATGGGAATCTTGGCTGATTTGGCTGCTACTTCTTTTTAAGTAATCTGGAGCATGGGTTTTACTTCGCTTCCTTTTTCCTAGCAATATATTTAGTAATAAACGATTGGTTATGATCTTCTTTAACAACAACCAAAGCGCAAGTCGAGTTACAAATGTGGTCACATTTGTAAGCGTCAATTCATTAATTCCTCTTAGAGAACAGCTATCTCGCGCTTGCAATACGAAAATGACTTCCAAAACATGCGATTCTGCCATAGGACAACATTTACTAGAAAGTTCAGAATGCGCCTAAATGTATTAGGACGAAAGATAATTGGCACAGCTAGATTGTCCTTTCATCTAAGTGTATTGGAGTCTGTCTACATTAAAACAAGAAAACCAGTGCTCTGTAAGTATGAGTTCCTTTTTTCACTTTGGCTCTTTCAATAATGCTTTGTTTCTTCATTTTCTCTTTCTTTGCTTTCTTGTTAATGATTGGCTAATTTCGATACAAGTTTCATATAAAAAGGTTGCCATATACATATACTTTCCTTTCTGACGATTCATACCCTGAAAAGTGTCAAACGAGACATGCTTTTAAGGATGTTTTAGCTCAATGTCGCAAATTTTGAAAGGCAAAATGTGACCGTCGGAGTTTCGAACCCGGGTTTTGCACTAGCAGTCTTGACGACTTCTGCTACAAAACGTGAGAGAAAATATGGAAAGACTAAAAGTCATTTAACCTGAATCATGTACTCATGATATCAAGTTTGTGTCTATTGAACAATACGCAAGCGGCAAGTGTTTTGTAGCCACAAATTATCCATTCGACCAATTACACTAGTTCTTGACTGATATAGATTGATAAGATGGTTTGGTATACCAAAACTAGGACCGTGCTCATTTAAGTTCCATCCCGGGTCTTACTACTTGCAATCCGACGCCTTTTCTACTTTTAGAGACTCTTAGGTGGTCAGGTTGCCAAGACCATATCTTTAATTTTGTTCATATTTTTCACTTCACACATGGAATATTAATGATTGACCATATGCATACTGGTGTTATGTCTTGGTGAAGACACAAATTGTATTTTATAGGTCACATTTTAAAGAATCTCCTCTTTAAGGAAGCATGTGATTAGTACTGCATAGCCCTCTACCTATGACAATGATGTCCGTATTCCTGAAAACAACCACGTTTTGCCGTTAGTAGGTATTTCGTAAGTTGAGATGTGTTCTCAACAACTTTAGTAGTAAGTACAGCTCCATAGTTAAGAATTTGTCTACATTATCTAGCACCTGTCCATAATGCTTTCTCCCATTTTCAAAAGGAGGGATAGAATGTCAGGCCTGCCTTTGGGAACATAATACTGAAAGCAATGACTGCAGTATAGTTTGAGGCAGGACAATATATTTTTCATCGATTTTCGACCAGTAAGTTTTCAAACATTGAAATGAGCAGATGAATTGCTTTTCTCTCCAACAGCATATCAAAGCTATGACATCAAAGCAACGCAAGCTTTGTAATAATTGGTTGTTTATCCTAAGTCATTAAGAGTACGAAAGTAGTCCAAAAAAGAAACCAATTTGTGTTCTCTGAGTTTCTAATTTTGTTTCTTTTTTACGACTTTTGCAAATGCCTTCTTAGCCTTACGGTATTCCTTTGCATAATGAAATTGAGTAAAAAAGGTTCTACGTGTTTTTTGACTGCCTTTTCCAACGAAGTAACTGAACAAGTTACCAGAGTTACGAAACTAAACATGAATCATTCAGAGGTAGTTTTCATACAAATTATGATGTTTGCAGAAGTGTCTTACAAAGCGTTATGAGAATTTGCGGTAGCTGCACCAATTCCCCTTTAACAGATGGATATTTCTAAAAATTTTGTAAAATATTGATGAGAACAATAGACATAATACGCGAGTAGATTGACGTACATCTCTTACATTTTTAATGCACTAGCTACTCAAGACAAGCTAGTAAGGGAGGAAGCCTTCTAAGTTTTAAAGTGTTTCCAGTTTGCCACCGGAATTGCCACACTGCTATTCGACACTATGGTAAGAAGTATGCGATGCGAACCAGTTTATTCCTAAGGCCGGTTTCCACTTTAGCGAATTTTCAGCGAATTCTTTAGCGAAAAGAAGCAAATTCGCCCATTCCCAGAGAGAACAAAAGGCATTCTAATCGCTGACGAATTCGCTGCGCAGTTGAAATGTTTTCAACTTCCACATTTCGCTAGCGAACCGCCCAAGACTTGAAAGAACAAATGGCATTCCAATCGCTGACGAACTCGCTGAAAAATTCGCTTAAGTGGAAACCGACCTTTATGTTCACCTCGGTAAACAGAGGAGGAGAACATCATTTAACTTGCAAATCTGTTTTAAATTGCTGCAAAGAAAATAAATTTAACTTTTCGATTGTTTCGAAAAATATAACAACATTTTGCTTCATTTGATGGATGAACGACCTAAATTCAGAAATAGAATTGGACATTAGATAACTAATAAAGTTTATGAAAACGTCTAGTATGTATTGGCTACGTTAAAGCAGTGGCGTCGCCACGGGGTGGACTTGAGTGCATATGTCCACCCAAGTTTTCCCAGACGTCGATTTTCTACTTTCTCAAAATCTCTTGAAAAAACTTAGAATAGTTTGACGTTCAGAAATCATTAAATTAACATTGGTCTTTTCTTCCTTGTAAATAGATAATTGATGTACTTCGCTGTTTCGATTTTCATTCTTGCAAAAAAGCCCCCGTTACGAAAAATGCTGCTTGAGAAAGTTGCTTTTCCAAAAATTGCGAAGAAGATTTAAAATATTTAAAAAGGCGTTTCCCACGTTTTCTGATAGTCTGAAGGGCTTGGCCAAGCAAATTTTTTTGTCCACTCCAGTTTTGGGGGGTTGGCGATGCCACTGAGTTAAAGCTCAAAATAAGTTAATAAAAATTATGTATGCATTTACAAAGCACTTGACTAATCCAACAGAATGTATAATTGAAACTTTCCAGAGATTCCATAATGATTACGAATTTGCACTGATTAATTACCAACGGCAGTTACAAGGCCTCAGTTTTACGCATAGACGATGCGTAATTTCAGTCCATGTTACAAGAAGCGAAAGCTAAAGGACTTTGCTTAAATGATGGCAAACAATAGGCTCATGATACAGAACATAAATTAGCCCAAAACGGGTGAAGTCAACATAAAAGCAAGCTACAACACGGATGCGGTCAGAGTGATTAAAGAACAATCAGTGAAGTTGTTTCTTGTGGCATACCCGTTTCTGAGCAAGGCTGATTCCCCTGCCAGGGTCAGAGAATTCTACTAGGAAGTGAGCTCTTTATGAGAGTGGGCTCCCGTTACCTTCTATCACCACTGGTATTTTGTTTGTGGTGACGCGGGTTCCAGCTGGCAACCTCTGGCCTGCAAGATTGTCGATCCACTATACCACGTCACAAATAACCAAATTACACTACGGGTTGAAGAAAGGCAAATAAGAAGCTTTAGCACAATTATTAACTTGCTAGAATTTGATCAGATCAGATCACATCCGGCACAAATTTAAGCTTTTGCTTGACTTATACTGTTAATCCTTCTATTAGTTTTGTACTCTATAGAAACTTGGGTCATCAACCAAACAACAAAGAAAAATGACAAACTGTTACAGAATCATAGAGAGAATATGAAGACTAGATAAAATTAGAAGGATAAATGTTTTGTGAGATTAGGACATAAAATGAAAAGAAAGTCCAATCAATTGAGACTTCCGAATTTCTTGGTTACTCTTTACGAAAAGTAAATTATCCCACTTTTGAAAATTCTTGCAAATAATGTCCTTAATCTACGGATAGACATTGCCTGTTCTGCAGTTGATTCCTTGTAAAATAATATACCTGACCCGCCTACCACTTAAAGCTTAATAATTGCTATTTGAATACACAAAGCGCATACTAAAAACTTTGATAACTAATTAACTTCTAAGTACAAACAAACTAATTAACTTCTAAATGCAAACAAACTGCATATGTCAGTGATGCAGGTGATCTTCTTTGTCATTTCTATTAGCCTCCCGTTGTTACGCTTGTCACTCAAAGCGACATCTGCAGTGCAACTAACTACAAAATTTGAACAATCTTTTTCAGGTACAAAACTTGAAAATCGCCTTGAAAATTTACCACTTTGCGCTAAAAACATATTTAAAAGCTTTTTTCGTCTGACGAAGGAAGGTGTATGTATATGGCAACCTATTTATACGAAAAAATTTCTTACTAAATTCTTACTTTCTGTTAAGTTACAATTCTTCATTATTCTTAAAAAATTGTCTGTCCTCATCTCTAATATTATGCAGAAAAACATTTACTGTGCATTTAAACATTATATGGACGCTTGCTGCTTAATTCACTATTGATAAGAACACAATCGCTAGCCTTGCTACGATAGGTGGTCTGACGTTTTTCATTCCATACTGCATCCAGTTAGCGTGGAAAACTGTCATACTGTGATAGTATGTATGTCGGTCAATGCATTGTCGTCACAGCAAGAAATTTGTTAACACTGTATGTTGTCTTTTGATTTCACAGTACCTTGTCCGTTTTCTAGCCTAGATGTTTCAACATTAAGTCATCAAGGTTTTTCACATAAGAGATACTTAATCAACGAATATTCGTAACTATTATAGAATGTTTTACATATGCATTTTGTAATTGTTTTCTCTAGTCTAGTGCTTTGTTAATAAATACATGACAAAATTCTTTCAATTTTCAAATAATCTGGAGACGCTCGAGTCTTAAAAGATTTATGTAGCTGTCTAGGGATTTTGGGGGGGTCTTTTTTTAATAGCGTAGTCGTTATCGATCTTAGCTGATTCCTTGCTAGGGTCAGGGAATTTGTTAGGAATTGAGCTCTTTATGAAAGTAGGCCCCCGTTGCCTTCTTTCACCAATGGTAATTTTTTTGTTTGCGTGACGCAGGTTCGAACTCGCAACCTCGGGCTAGCAAGATTGTCGTCTTATCCACTATACCACGGCGGCCCTAGGGGTTATCTAACCGAATTGATTTCTAAGTTTAAGTTATTCAGTCAACAGATGACGCACAATATTTCTACATTTCGAAGCACAATTGAAATGTTAAATATATTTCCTTTGTAACAAATTATCTAAGATTTAGTGTAGGATTGAATTATCTAAAACACACTGGTCTTTAATATTATTTGCCTCCTTTGTTCAACGAAGTGGATATGGAAGGTGAACTCATTACTGAAGTGAAGAGCATTTACCGCTACAGAAATCTCTTTTGTGCATATACCTTCAAATGCAACATCAAAAAGGTCATATTCCTGACTACTAGTTAAAAATCATAGCTTTGGTATATCATGAAACGGCAAAGATTTAATTCACAACAATTTTTGTTTCTAAATCACTGTTGGAAATTTGTCAATTGCTGGAGTAGACAATGGCTCTGTGGAAACAGACCTTCCTCAATTAACTTGGAAACTTTAATCAGTTGATTTATAATTGTCTTATCTGAGGTATTCTCATTAGGGGATCGCCTATAAAAGTTACTAAATTGTTCGAAAAACATGCTTAAAAGCGGTTTTCGTCTGACACTCTTGAGAGCATGAATTCTCAGAAAGAAAAACATAGATATATGGCAACCTTTTGAAAAGAAACATAGATCGAAAACAAGCTAATCATTTCTTTATGTCGCAAAGTTTCAAGGCGGTTTTCATGTTTTGTACTACCAAAAGATTATTCTTACAGTGATTTAATTCATTATAAAGTATTGAATGCTTCTTATTCTTATTTTTATGTCTTTATTCGATACTTTTGAACTGCGTACCTGCCATTGTGTTTCCCTACAAATAGTAACATCGTACGCTAGTAATTTCTCTATTTATTTAACATGGGCCACCATCTCCAGTATCTGGCCCAGAAAACAATGATGCCAAGCCGAAAAACAAGCAGAAGCGCGCGCACAATGCCTCTTGGTATGTTGCAGGGAGGTGTCGCACTTGGCACTGACTCACTGGTGTTACAAGGTCGTCGTGATCACCATTCAGTGACTGTTGCTAACACAAACATTACCATATCCGAGAGCTTTAGAACAGAACTTTCCAGGAATGGTACATGAAACGTCAGTAAAATGTATCAAACCGATGGACAATGTCCTTGATGAATTGAACGGAATGAACATACAATGCCTAGGTATGTGTTAGGTATAACAGCCTAGGTCTGGTGATTTTACAATAAACAAGGAATGTATCCGCTTCCTGAAAGGAACCAACGTGTTCACGGTGTTACTCTGAGGCTTAAGAAGAACATCCCAAACTCAGCACTTTTTGCTCAAAAAACAACCGAAGGATGCTAGTTGTTCTCAAAGCTAGTCCTTTCAACATCAACATTATTGTTGCAAACGCTCCCGCATTCGTGGTCAACAATGCTAAGATCGATGATTCTTGTCAACACCAAACCAAATTGATGTCTTCTCCAATCACAGATAAAATCAAGTCAGGTATGGAATCCACCGAAGCGGAATTCACTCTCAGTGGACCCCAGCTCTCAACCCAACCACGCCAGTGCTGACTGCACCTTTCTAGATGCTGGCCCAGCGCTTCGCTTCCTACAATTTAACATCTAGGGCATCTCTGCAGCTAAACGTGAGATCTTAGCGGATCTTTGCAGTTCACACAAAATTGAAGTTGTGTGCCTACAAGAAGTGCATGTTGGCAGCGACGAACCTGCTACACGCCTAAATGGATACGACCTGATGACCTTCCACGCACACGAGAAACATGGACGTGCTACATATGTATATACATTCTGATATTGCAGATGTTGAGTTAGTAGACTCAACGGACTTTTGTGATTCTGTACGTGTCGGTAGCTACACAGTGGCCAATGTGTATAAGCCTCCTTCCGCCAAATGGTCTGATGCACCTCTGCCTGCTCACCTGCACCCAGCTATATATGTTGGTGTTTTCAATAGCCATCATGCTACCTGGGGCTATGAGCGGGCCAATGACAACGTTGAGTGGCTGACTGAGTGGGCCTCAACCCTCAGCCTTCACCTTGTGGTGGACCTGAAGCAACGCCACTCCTTCCGCTCAGCTCGATGGAACCGTGAGTACTCACCAGATCTGTGCTGGGTTTCCACGAGCAGTGGTCAACCACTGTAAGCAGTCCCTGAAGTTCTTGAGGACTTTCCGAGAAGCCAACATAGACCTATTGTCACCCACATTGGCCTACGATTACCAGTGTCAAAATGCATTGAAAAACCCAGGTGGAATTTTCTAAAAGCCGACTGGCCTATGTTTGCTGATCTTACAGAGAGGAGCATTTCATGTATCCCAAAGTCTGGTGCTACAGCTGAAAAGTGCTTCCAAAGGTTCCTCAGTGCCATACATAAGGCGGCAAGTAAGGCTGTTCCCCAAGGTTTCAGACCACAGTATATCCCATGCCTAGACAGTGAATGCCAACAACTCCTAAAAGAATTTCAGAACACTTGTGATACAGATGTTGCTGATCACCTATTCAGTGCCCTTAACGCAGCACGACGTCAAAGATGGGAAGAAACCACCGGTCAGTTAGATCTAACCCACTCCAGCCGCAAGGTTTGGCGATTGATAAGACGCCTTGGTACTAGACAACAGGAAGCAGGCGTGTCACGTCCCAGTGTCAAACCAAATGCTGTAGCCAGTCACTTAGTAAAGGTTGGCAAAACACCAATTGAAAAGCCAACGAAGCAGAAAATAGTTAAGGAATCGAGTAATTTCAAGAGATACCCCAGCCCCACCCCCGGCTGGTGCCTCATACATACCAGCAAAAACACAAGTGGAGCTTGCTGCTGCACTAAAAAATCTGAAGAGTGGCAAAGCTGCAGGCTATGATGGTATTTACCCTGAATTTCAGTGACATATGGGACCATCAGTCCAAGCTTGGTTTGCTAATTTTGTAACACGTGTGCTACGAGAGAGACAATTACAATTGCTCTGGAGAGAAGTTAAAATAATAGCTATACCCAAACCAGGCAAAGACCCAGAATCGCAGCCAGCTATCACCCGATTTCCTTACAATCAGTCTGCTACAAAGTTCTAGAAAGAATTATCCTCCTAAAGATCGGGACGATGTAGAAACGGTGCTGAGTGTCGAACAGGCAGGCTTTCGCTCAGGACGTTGTACCCAGGACCAAGTACTCGCGCTAACTACCTTCATAGAGAATGGTTTTCAGGAAAGGAAAATGACAGGCGTTGTGTTCCTTGATTTAACTGCCGCCTATGATACCGTGTGAAACACTGGCCTACTGCTAAAGATTTCAAGGGCCCTTCCCCACTGGGCTGTGGCCAGCATTGAGCTGTTGCTACAGCACAGATGTCTTCGGGTACACATGGGTGGTTCCTGCAGCTCATGGCGTGCACAGAGAAATGGGCTACCTCAAGGCTCAGTACTCGCACCAACGCTATTTAACCTATATAACAATGACCTCCCGCACACTCACGTCAGAAGATTTATTTACGCAGACGACATTTGCGTTGCCTTCGAGGCAAATACTTTTGATGAACTTAACGAACACTCACAGAGGACATGACCACAATAAGTGCCTATTGCCACACATGAAGACTTCAATTAAGTGTAAAAAAGACAGTAGCCAGTGTGTTTCATCTCCACAATGCTATGAGCAGCAAGCAACTAAATGTCTTCTTGAATGGAAATCGCCTTTCGCAAAATCCCAAACCAGTCTATCTCGGAGTCACTTTGTACAGATCTCTTACGTACAAACCACACCAGGAAAAAGTCGCCAATAACATCAAAACAAGGAACAACTTGATGCAAATGCTGGCTGGTACAACGTGGGGAACAAACGCTAAAACACTCCGTTGAACGGCACTGGCCTTGTGTTTTTTTCAGCAGCTGAATACTGTGCTCCAGCATGGAAGAACTCTGCTCACTGCAAACTAGTTGATACTAAGCTGAACCCAACCATGCGATACATCTCAGGCACCATACAGCGTACACATTCAGATTGCCTTCGAGTCCTATCTAACATCGCTCCAGCTGACCTTCGAAGGGAAGCAACATCAGCAAGGCTGCTCAACTCCATGAATGGCACCCCCAACCTTCCCTTGTTACATGACTTACAATCCCACCCGAGGCTACGACTAACATCCCGTAAGCCCATCTGGACAAACACTCCTGACAATGACTACTCAGTAATTAACAACTGGCGCAAAAAATGGAACGACTCTTATGCTCCTTACAAGGACCTTGTTTCTGATCCCACTGTGGCCCCCGGTGCTATGGACTTGCAGAGAAAATCATGGTGTAACCTTAACCGCTTCAGAAGCAAATGCGGTCCCTGTCGTAGTTCTCTTCATAGTTGGGGCTATGTGGAATCGCCGCTATGTGACTGTGGGACTGAACAGACAATCAGTCACACCGTGAACGAATGCCCTTTGACCGGTGCCCTGGAAGACTACGTTCTCTCCATAACTTAGAGCCTGATGCAGCAACGTGGTTGGGCAAATTCAAAGGCATACGATAATCATCAGCCCTTACTCAAGGATCAATAGAATCTCCAAATTATGCGCAATAAAAACTAATGAAGCAAGCATACGTCAAGAAATGCCGAGAACGAAAGACGTTTGATTAGAGAAAAAGTGGAGAGAAGCTGAGAATCCGAGTTTCAGTGCCAAGAAAGGCGTTTTAAAAGATCAACGAGATACCAAGTCATCAATCCGCCCCTTCTTCCAAATGAATTATAGCTGATTATAGTCGTCTCTTCGAAGAATTCAAAGATGTCTCTAACATCCCTTCGATGATAACCAAGAACAAGAAGATATTGCTCCAGACACTGATGAAACCAGCCCACAAAACCTCAAGTCAGAGATGAAGTAGGCACTGCAATATATGAAAGTTAGGAAGGCAACTGCTATTTATGAGATATACACATAGATGCCTAAGGCGCCCGGACAGAAGGTGCTCGAATCTACATCACCCGGAAGCTTTAAATATTCTCCTTGCACAATAAGCCTGAGGTCCCACCTTCTCAAAATCTTTTAAATACTTATTTTACGACCAAATCAAAGTTCTTCGGAATTCCATCAAACTCAGTTTGGCTTCATGAAAGACAGAGGCATTGGGAATGCGTTATTGTTTCTCAGAATGCTCGGCAAGAGATCTCTTCTACACAAACAAGAGCTGCTCACGGTTTTCACCGACCATCACACAGCCGTCGACAAGATTCGACATAAGTAGCCCTTCAAAATTCTTGCAAAAATACAAGAGACATGTCGGTTATAAGACCTATCAACTACGATCAGTCTTTGATCCATGCCTGCCAGTAAGACTTTTTCTGTTACACATGTGAATATTTGCTTTATGAAATCTTAGACGGCTGAAGAAAAGATTAACAAATTCTCAAACTGTATGGAGCTCATGTCCTTTATATAAAGGTTACTATTGGGATAAAAACCTTCACGCTTACATGCAGGGCACAAAAATGAGCTGTCTCACCTTGCAAAATGTGATATAGAGATGACCTCGTGCGACGCATTATTCTAAGCCGGTCGAAAACATTGCGATGCGAAGCTTATTTAGAGCATTGTTTATCATGTATACAATCTTCCAGGCGACTTTGAAATCTGCTTATAACAAGTAAACTGCAAGGCAAGCTATGCATTCACAGCTCTCTGGTTGTAATCTCGGTGTCATGTTTGGGTATTCTAGATCAAACATCTTGCAAAAGGTTGTAAATTATTTTGAAAGCAACTAAAGTTAAGGATATGAGAAGCATTTATGATGTACCATTTAAAGGCTTTTCACCGAGGTCTATACAAACAAAATTTAACACAATCTAATATAAACTGATGATTGCAATAGCATATTCATTTCGAATTTGCTACCTGCAAGTAAAAGGTTGCAGATAATGCTACAACATAAATCTATTAGAACATCAAATATTTTACAGTCATCAAAAAGGATTTTAATAAAGTAAGATAATTGATAAGGCACCTATTACTGATCAAATCCTATTACGTGTTGATTCAAATCATATAAAATTTATACAAAAAAGCCTTTCAACGTCACATAACTAGGGCCTTGCAAGTAGAAAATTTTCGAATGAATCGTTCTTTTCTTCAAAAATGTGGTCAAATTACATACTTGATATTTTACTGGTTGTTACGTTATCACAATTTATGAAGTCTTTTAATCTGGCTACTAAATATCCGTTTATTTTTGCCTTACTTCCTGACATTTTTCATTTAGATGCCTCTGATAAGATTAAGATAGTAAGCCTTGATTCTTACCTAGATAATAGTGCAAATTATAATCTATAGGTACAAGATTATGAATCACTTAATTTTGAATGAGAATACGAAAAAACAGTTAAATTCTCTTCTGCAATATGTGTTGCTTATGAAATACACGTTTTACTCACTATAAAGAAGGAATCCGCAGGAATAGTGTTCTTCACAGCTATCACTCAGATTCGGTCAGTCCCTCCAAATCGATTAGCCAATTGTTCTCATCAGTATGTACATTTGAAAGGCTCTGTTCGTTTAATCCACTAGTAACCGATCTGACTTTGGTGAGAGACCTTTGGCAGCAGGTTTGTCTCTGTCTTTACTGTTAAGTGTTTCCCAGCTGGCAAGATCATTTCCTACCAAGAAACCTGTTTCCTGACATTCAGACTCCAAGGCAGGCTCTTCTTCATTTATCTTGTGTCCATGTATTTCTGTTTGGTTGGCCTTGACTGAAGGGAAATGTTCATTTATTGTTCCATTTTTCTGTGGTCAACTTTCAGCATTTTTTTCCCAACTCTCCTTTACTTGGCTGGACCTCTTGCCCTTCTACAACAAGACGGCACTAGCCATTCTCGCTTTTATGGCACATTGCTCTCAATAATTTTCACCCAAAAAGCTGCTGACAAGGTTTGTTTGCTTTTGTCTATTTTCCTATCTTTTTGACTTTGCTTTTCTCTTGGCAGCTCCATACTGAAACTTTCTCTTTATCATCAACAATTTGTTAAGATACAACACAAGCTTGCAATTAAGCAAATATTATTGGTTATATTGACTTAATTATGTAGAGACTGACGTGACTATGCAGTCGTGCTTGCATTTAACAACATGGGTTTGCCTCTTGGGGATTTCCTTTCCAAAAATTGCTGCATTCTTTGACTTCATTTTTGCAAAATCTTCCCAGAATCATGTCCATTTTAAAACACAACGATCTGCTTTTCAGAGTTAGATTCCTTTGATACACTTTGAATCGTCTTTCCGCCACAATCAAATTTTGTTCTTACAATATGAGGCCCATTGACCTTACTGCCCTTGAGGCAATTTGCCTCCCGCCCCCAGCTTACCCTCTCGGCGGCCCTGACAGTTGGGCTAGTACATTACCACTAAAATATAAAATTAAGTACCTTTTTGAAGAAAAAAAATGGTCCATCCGCGAATTAATGACGGACAAGGCTTTGGTAACAGGACAGAATGACAAAAGCTAATATGGAAAGAAGCAATCAGATCAGAGACAAAGGAAAAATAACAAGCCTAAGGATTCATCTACGGGAAGATAAAAAATAGAAAAGCTGAGTTTTAAGAAAATACAGACTAAGAGAAAGTGAAAAAGTAAGTGAAAAGGAAATGAATAAAGAAAAAATGAAATAGATTTGATGTAGTAATTAATTGAAGTTTAAATCTAAGTTAAATCCTTTGTGGCTAAGTTTACTCTAAGTTAAGATAAGTCGTTTCTTATTTGTTACTCTATATAGGGTCATGGCAGCTAGTCTTGTGACGGACGACAGTGCACTCGAGAATGGCGGCGATGTCGTCGTTGTTTAGGCCAGAAGATGATGTTAAAAGGGTATGTTGTGGCGGATGTCTCAAAAATGTTCATGGAAGCGATCGAAAAATGAGTGCTTCCTTTCACTTATGGACAAAATGATACACTTAGCGTACTTAATGAATTGCCATAACCTCAGCAGGGTACATTGGTAAGTTTGGCTAATGTTTATAGAGCCTTTGGGACCAGTGATGGATGATGTATGATGCATCATATATACTTTCCACTGTAGTCCATGGCATGGGTGTTTGCCAGGTAACATGCTGACGGTGTTATTTTCCAAGATTCCAAGATACTGTAGTTTTGTGTGACGTCTCTAGGATAGTATGTATGCTTCAGGAAAGACAGGTGCTGTCTAGGGTTTGGAAAAGCGTACGAAACAATTTTGATACTTTATTCTGATCCTCAGACAGCACATAGCCTATAGGTCGAAAACCAAAGGATTGATCGTTCTGTTCTTCAGAAGAGTGGTAAAGACACTTAGTTAAAAATGAGAAAGTTTGCCAATAAGTTTGCCAATAAGCACACTTTCAGTTCAAAAACTTTGCCTTACCTCCATCAACAGCAATTGGTCTTAAAAAGTACTTTCCATGATGCATATAGTTATAGTTAAACATGACTTTGTAAAGGTTTTTCAATTTATTATTACATGATGGAATGCTTTTGGCACTTGTTTTGGGAGGATCTAAATACACAGGAAAATAATTCACATTTTGCCGGTAATCACCAAAGGCTACGGCATCAGCTCATATCTCTTTAAACAATATTTTCGGGGTTCAACAGTACCCTTTAATAAATAATTCTGTTTAAAACCGACAGAGTTGTTGCGATACCTGTTTGAAATTGAGCAATGCGGAAATATACGACAGAGACCGCCACCACAATTAAGATTACTATTACCTCGAGTATTATCATAGTTAAATGAATAATTAACGAAATGCTAAAAGCTACTGTATGCAAAACAAAATATGAACTGTTCCGAAAGTATTCAAGTACACAAGGTTTAAAGTTATTGAAAATTGAGAGCCCTACGAAACCGTACAGTGCAGAGCGAGCTAGAAGAGGTGTGTGAGAGGCTATTAAACTAACAGATAGCACAGACATTTGGCAAAATAAAGGAATTTCGATGTATCGGGAGTATTTACAGTTGGATTACTTGACGTTTGGTTCGTAATATTGAAAACTCGTTAAACCTAAGATTCCCAAATCCGAGGTCATTTGAGTAATATTTTTAGGAACAGGTACGCAAGGGACAGAATGTTTTCTTCGTTATAACCAGAAATTTGTTATATGGGGGTTTGGCACATTGAAATTACTCTGTACTATAATACGCATAAAAATTCGCTAATAAAGTCACCTATGACTGACAGCCAACGGTTTCAAAATCTGTGCAATAAATTTTGCAGAATAATTTGGGAGTAAGGTCCGATGGTACAGTACAGCACCTCTATCGCTTTATACAGTTTTTTCCTTGCCACTTATATACAAGTGCTCCTACCTTTCTACGTCCTGCAATTAATATCTACTTTACCATGTTTATGGAAAGAAACAAACATCAGCAGGAAGAAGAAAGCGGCACTTTTTAAGAGTCTTGTACTATTAGTACTACTATAATGTGAAACGTGGAAACGGACCAAGGGGGAAGAAAAGAATCTAAACGTCTTCCAAATAAAGTATCTAAAAACAATTTTCATGATACGGTGCCAGGAACACGTAACCAACGAGGTCCTGAAGGCGGCAGGGACAGGGAAGATCAGCGAGGAAGTAAAAAGAAGAAGATGGAACTGAATCGGACATGTGATGACTAAAGACAGGAACAATGATTGTGCAGTGACATTAGGATGGACAATGGAAGGAAAAAGGAAACGAGGTCGCTCAAAGCCAACATGAAGAAGATTGGTAGAAATGGAAAGTAACAGAGCAGGATGGACAACCGAATGGAGAAACGATGTTTTGGCTGTATGTGCCTCCTGGCACTGAGAGACTTAAGTTTAAGATAAGGTTATTATGTTTCAGTCTCATTTAGGTGTCTATTTGTTCAGCAGGATAGCATGAAATCCGGCTGGCGAGGTAAAGGAGGTTTTGCAAAACTGGAGATCATAGACCTTAGACAGTGAACTTTTGAGTAGTCGTCCGGTCTGGCAGTGGTGCTAACTGCCCAACAATTTCCGTAGACATATCATAAGAGGACGAAATCGAGACACTGGTACAGGGGCAGTGAGAGGTAATGCTATGAAGGACGCAACAGAATTAGAGTGTTCTGGATTAGACATGAATTCCTACAGAAGGCTTATAATCAGTATGGTTTACCTAAAATACATAATAACAACACTCCGCTTCAGGCCTATTTTATCTATGATTGGGTCAAGGCACAAAATCTAACAGAAAACAAGCAAAAATGTCCGTTTATTTTTGGTAAGTCGATGACACCTTTGCTGTTTTTAAAGCAGAGTCAGGTTGGAACAGGTTTTTCTAAAAACGTAAGCAGTTATCTCCAACACTCCATTTATCAGTAGAAAAGGAGCAAGATAGTTTGTTACTCTCTTTTATGTTTCGACGGGAAAAAAACGGAGACTGATTTAATAACAACAGTTAACTCAAAAGCCACTTTTACTGGCCACTACATTCGCTGGGATTCTTTTTGTTCTTTGGTGTACCCTAACCACAGCACCAACATGAGCTCGGATACATCATTGCAGACACATACATCTGCTCTCTTTATTCGTACGGATAATTCTTACAGAGCAACCAATATCCATCGAATTTTAATAAGGTTTCACATTAATAATTTTTTCGACCAAATTGTAGAAGGTGACATTCGTCTTAATATAACGTATTCAATTTACTACAAATTAATTTGTAGTTCAGCATTATAATTATACAACTTTAACATAATCTCCCTCATCCAAACTGAGACTCTTCAGGATGGTCGTAACAGCGTGAGTTAAACTGTCCTTCCCGACAGAATGTCCTTCTATTGTCCTCTGAATACCAATTTCGTGAGTGAAGTTTGAAGTGCCAACCTACACGAGGTGTGAGTAATGCATGTGAACTCAATGACTACTCATCTACGCAGCTCTTGGACTCTCCTCTCTGCATCAAAGATGTGAAAATGTAATTACAGCTACCGATAGAGGGGCTAGAAGCAAGTGGAAGGTTAATTTATTGCTGATCGGAACGACAAAATATAGCAGAATGTATGGCTCCGAAACGTCGGCCCTAATGAAGACACGAGGGAGTTTATCAGGCCATGATTCTCACATTTCTAGGCTACTTTTCACCATAGACCAAGAATCTCACACAATTTGGATAAAGCGTATGATCTATAGCTAAATAACTTGTCCTCCCAAGTAAGCATTGTTTCCCAATACCTGTCTTGTCTCAAGGAATCCTTTTCAATTCTTTGTAGCATGAAGTTATCACGATTTATGTTTTAGCTGTGTCTTTACTTAACAACCTGTATCGTCAAGTTTTAATTTACAGCTGTTTACCATTATTGGTCTTTTCTGCTATTGTGCTGTCTGCTAGAAAAGTAAATTAGTTTTACAATATCAAAATGTAAATGTTTCATTGCTTACGCAAATACTTCAGTGTCTGTAAACTCATTCGATTGCTTACCAAAATAATCGTTGTCCTGAGTATAGAATGAATATGCATCAGCTAAAACATGACATTACAATTTTCAAATGCAAATGGAAAATGTTGGAGAAAATAGCTTTCGTGCTCTGATGATCAAAAAAAATCAAACGCATTATGAAACGATAAGGATAATGAAAACAAAGTGTAGAAACCACAATTATATCATGTAAAATGTGTGGACTAAACTAAGTCTCCAGCAGAAATAATATTACCTACCGTCTTTAGGTTATTTAATTTTTGCTTCCTTCTATCAATAAACACATTAACTGCTGTAAATAAACATTAATTGACTTTCAGTGCTATGGAATGATCTGTACAAAGAGTGATTGCATATAATCAGTCGCAGTAATTATATCAACATGATCGAATTACTTAAATCTTTACTGAAATGGCAGACAAGGGGATAAAGATAGGTAATAGATAAAGTACATTAGACAAAAACCGAGATCAAAAAATTGAGAGTCAAAACAGTACCACGTATATGACAACAAAAAGCAAATTAAAAGTACCATCAGAGTGCAAAGATAGTCACAAAACATTGGAGATGCACAGCAGTTCTATAAACGTATTTCACTAATTCTATTCTTCTTCTACGTATTTTTTCAAATATGTGATAATTACAATGTGCTAATTTAAACTTAGATCTGCCTTCCAGACAATAGATTTATATATCCATATGTCTATCTATTTACCTATTGGCTGTCTATCTATCAACTTAACCATCCTTCTATCCATCCATCCATCCACCTTCCTGCCTATCTATCTATCTATCTATCTATCTATCTATCTATCTATCTACCTATCTATCTACCTACCTATCTATCTATCTATCTATCTATCTATCTATCTATCTATCTATC
>JANTCA010050695.1:0-18043 GCA_024741275.1 Chironex yamaguchii
AAAAATTCATATACTACTAAGCTTTTTTGTGTGGTAGGTACACAATCCTTGTGAATGGATGGCAAGATCTTCCTAGTTGTCAAAACAATTCTTGGATTGACAGCAGAGAAACACTTATGCTACACCTATGCGGATAGAAACATTACCTAGCCAAGGATGTTTTAAGTATACAGGACTTTTTTGAGCCCAAAAAGATTTTCGATTTCAAAATCACTGATCTTTTTTCGAAGAATTTTAGAAACAACCTCTGGATACCCTTTTCAAGAAGAGTTGATTTCGTTTTCCCTAGTTCCGAATTTAATTTAGATTTTAAACAGATACAAAGTTCTCTAACGGCATGTGCTTTAATGAGGTCGATTTTCCTCTTTTTTGGAAAAAAAGAATCCCAGCGAATGTACTGACCAGTAAAAGTAGTTTTTCGGTAAACTGTATGCATTTAGATACTCAGTTACACGAAGGCTTATCCAGATTGATTATATTTTGTACCATAAATCTTATTATGAGATATTTTTAACAAGAATTACCAAAATGAAAGTTCGGGAGAACGCCAGCCCTTATCGTGATGACAGAAAGGAAATAATGCAGAACTTATGGTACAACATGAACATGGCCTCGCTATTTGGACACCCCGCTATGTTAACATATTTTCAGTTCCCTTAGTTAAAATATTCAACTTTTTGAATGGTAATTGTCAATTTAAACAGTTCAGTCCACATGAAAAAAAGTATTCTGAGTTTTATTTAACTCGTTCTGTTGGGTTTTTTTGCTCATTTACACCCACCGTTAATGCATCTTTGAAGAGTTGGCCGCTTCTATTTCTTTTCGTGATTGCTTTCAGCGTTCCTTTCCAGCAGTGTCATAAGATGTCATGATTATAAAATGATGTCATTTGTAACTGAAACCCTCGGCAGAACCCTGTTACAGTGTCAGTTACGAGAGATTGAGCTTTTCTCAGGCATCTGCCAGTTTGTAAATCCGGACAATGTGCCAAAAGAGTGTATTTTATCGCAAATGCAAGTTTTGAGAACGAATGGAGTTTGTAAATAGCTGGGAAAGCTGTAAACCTATGTGATGTGAATTGATGCAAGCACTATACTGTTTGATGTTCACAGGGCTAAGAAATTCATTTCGCTCCCGATAACTGAACTCAAGTCTATTTATTCATCAAGAAAAAAGTCTATTTATTAATAAACAAACATGGCCTGAAAAACAAATTTCAAATTATTTAACAGATTAGAGGCCCATTTTCGTCCACTTAAAACCCTTACGTAAATTTCGTATGTGGACTAGACTTAGTGCATGGTTTGTAACGTGTTTACGAAGTATATTGGTCTGAAAAGTTTAAACCGCCATTATATCGAACCTGAACGCTATCTTGACTTGTTTTGCACTTCTAACGATGTCGAGGTTTATTCTTTATTATGGCAGAGAATCTGCAGGCTCATACTGTCTTGTTTGCTTTTCACTTTCTGATTTTTTAGTTTTTGAAAATCGGTCTCGTGCAATGTTAATTAGAACTATTGTTTTGACTGGATGCCAGTCTTAGCTAGAAACGTTGTTCTGCTATCTATGTTACACGTGTTTATATGTTGCCTTACGTGGCAGCCTGACAAACAATTCACTACCTGCTGTAATGCTTGCTATGCCTTTCTTTAGGAAAGCTGCCCGAAGTGGACCAATGAAAATGGATTTCAGGATTGCTTAACAATGAATGGCGTTCTGCTGATGAATCCGAAAGGTGCTTGGGGGGCGCAGATGAAACCTGGTATGTGGACGGAAGTATCAGTGATGGGTAATGTTTACAGTCTACGTACAAGTCGCTCATCAAAGGAGAAGGGAAAAGAGGTATAGTATGTTTTGTAACCATCCATGTTTCTAAGTCAAAAGTTACTTCTCGTCCAGAAACTATCTAGATTATAAAACTTGTAAATTCCAGCTGTTCACAGACAAGTTAACTAAAATTATCCATAAAATCATGTTTGCTCCATCAATACAAAATAGTTAGGATCGGCTTTTTCCTTCTCATGGCATTCATAAATAACATGCCATGCACCAACTAAATTCAATAGACTATTGGCTTGACGTGAATTCATTGCAACACGAGGATTACGGTGACGTATATGATGTGAAGTACTTAACGTAATTGATGATGTGACGTGTAATATTACCCAATAGATTACTGATATAAGAAGGACACTTATGGCATCATGAAAGATAGATTTTCGGCATATTTTCCATAACTATGCTACCCCTAAAGATGTATATAAGCACCGATTAAGTTAGTAGGAATAAGCATTGGAGACGATGGGACAAGTAGGAGACATCAAAGAGGTATGTAGGTTAACCCTTGACAAATTATCTGGTATACGGTTAGATCTGGTTAGACTAGAGGACAATTGGAAGGGTTGGGTCTTCTTACAGCTAATAGGAGCCCAAAGGATGTGGATTGAGAGACGTCCCACGACACTGGAGGAGAAGAAATAAAGGAACATTCGAAGTCCTGAGAAGTCCTTTAACACAATGCAAAAAAACACTAGAACTGCTAGTTGTGTTTGCTATGAACAATCAAGCCACAAAGCAAAGGACTGCCCAGATATAAAGGATGTAGCTGAAAGACGATTGAAGCTGAGTGAAAGATGCCGTTGATTTAACTACCTGAGAGAAGGGCACAGAGCCTCTCAATGCAAAAGCAGGAGTTGCTTCCAGGGTGGAAAACGTCATCACACATCAATTTGTGTCAAGCAGTGCCAAAGTGTACGTAGGGTCAGGAGTAGCATTATGTATTCCTCAATGTGTGCTTACAGCTAATAGAAGCCCATTGGAAGTGGACAGAAGAAAATCCAACGACACTGGAAAAAAAAAAGAAATGGAAGGAACACAGTGCAAAGAACCACAACAACTGCCAGTTGTGTTTATTGTAAACAATCAAGCCACAAAGCAAAGGTGTGTTCTTATATAAAGGATGTAGCTGGAAGACGATGCTGAGTGAATGACGCCTCGGCTTTAACTGCCTGAGAGAAGGGTACAAAGCCTCCAAATGCAAAAGCAGGAGCTTCCAGTGTGGAAAACGTCATCACACATCAATTTGTGATAAGCAGTGGCAGGTTGCTGGTAGCCTCAGGAGCAGCATTATGTGTTCCTCAAGCATAACTGCCATTACATACCCTGTAGTGGCAGTGAAAATCAATGGAGTAGAGTGTAGAGCCTTGTTGGACCCAGGTGCTGGAAGTTGGCATGCCTCATCAAAACTGATAGAGTACATTTAAGGAAGACCAGCATGTCGAGAGCTGAGGCAGATGTAGATGTTGATTCATACATCCGCTAGGAAAGTTGAGATTTACAAGGTTGAAGTTACCAATACACTTGAAGACTTCCATCTTCAAGTCGTTGGCTGCAAAGTCGAGAAAGATGTGCTCCGGAAAGTCGGAAATCCAAGGTACAAAAGGTTGATGGAACAGTTTCCATATTTAAGAGGTGTACATGTTGACGATAGCGACGCCCAACCTCAGCTGCTAATGCATTTAATGCTTGGAGCAGGGGAGTATGCCAAAATAAGGATGGAGTCATCACTGAAAGTCTGCAAGTATGGGAAACCTGTGGCAGAATGTACTCGGTTGGGATGGATCATAATATCTGCTGGGTATGAAGTTGAGTACCAGATTTGCTTTACACGATCATCCTGTGGAAATTATGAGCATTTGTGATGCGCTAGGCCTGGGAGATAGCCCTACTTGGGTTCAGCAAACAGTTTTCAGAGAGTCCAAGGAGCAACTTCAGTGTAGTACAGAGGGATGGTCTGAGACAGGGTTGACCTGGAAAGCAAGTCATCCACGACTGCAGAGCAATGAAGCTGCAAGCCTTGCCAGATTGTACTGCTGAGGAGGTTAAAAAGAGGTCCTGTTCTGTTTCAACAGCATGATACAAAGATAGGGAGCAACTGGAAGAAGGAATCATTGAGAGAGCATCTAACAAGTCCGTTGGCAAAGAATATTACCTATCATACAAGCCAGTGGTCTGTGATTCATCTAAAAGCAAAACGTTACTTCGCCCATCGCCATTCATACTCGAGACCTCACTGGTTATTCGTCTGGAGAATTACAAGACACTGCAGCCAGCTGTTGTAGATGAAAATTCAGTTTGAGAGATGGAGAATTTTAAACATGTTGCAATAGCAATCTTTGAAGATGCTAAATTCGAACTTCACAAGTGGCATTCAATGTACAAACACTAGAGAAACGGTGCTAAGAAATCAATATCACAGTCTATCCAAACTATACCAATCAGTAGTTTAACGGCTGCAAACATTGTCACCAATTCGCGAGAAGCACTAGCAGAACTCCCCATCAACCAAGTTCTCTGGTGGTCCGACAGTACTACAGCACTGCATCGGATTCGAGGAGAAATACAGCATAAACAATTTGTCAAGAACTGTGTCAGATGCAAGAGAAGAAAGGTAGTACATAATGGCGTGTAGAGACTAATGCATATTCAGCAGACATAGGCAGCCAAGGCAGTCAAGCAGGACGTTTGGGAGAGCTGTGGAGGAAAGGCCCATCATGGCTACCAGACTATAGTTGCTGGCCAGACGATCTCTAGACTTACGTCACTGAAGAGTTTGAAGTTGAAACAAAACAGATAAAAGACATTCTAGGAACGGTAGTAACACTGGAGAATGGTGTAGAGCAGATCCTGGATAACCATGAATTGTGGAAGTCCCTTCACATCACAGCTTTGATATTCGGGTTTATCAAGAACTGCAGTACCATTAAAGCAAAATGCTGAAAGGTCCTCTGATATTGCCATAGATTACTAGGGCAACGGTGTTCTGGATCAAGGACGTACAAGCAGCATTTGAGAACAGTGAGCAGTTTGAAGAAGGCACAAAGCGTCTCAACATCGTAAATATATATATACGAATTACAACGATTAATCCAGTATACATGCTAAAGAAGTCTACCCTCAGCAAGAGGATAATGCACTGCCATTTGAGAACCTTACATGGGGGAGTGGGTACATCATCACTGAAGTTCAAAGGAACCTATTGGATTCCTCGCCTTCGACAGCGGGCTAAATAGATCATAAAAAAATATCATGTATGTTAACGTTTCTACGTTATGCTCTACGGGAGCACTGCTCTACGGGAGCGTACAGAAAGCCGGAGACCATTCCACGTCATGGGGCTGGATTTTGCAGGACCCATGATGTACGGCAAGAAGTTTAACCCCGGTGGGGAGGCCATTTCGAGAGAATTATTAGACTTGTAAAGCAAAGCGTGCATGAAGCAATGGGGAAAACCACATTGACCTCGGAATTGGAGTCCTTATTGCTTGATGTTGAAACAACTTTGAATAACCGGCCACTCGCATATGTTTAGGATGACCCGCATTCACTAGTTCTTACTTAAAACATGATGATGCTTGGATTGGAAGTGGGTTGGTGATCCCAAACAATGAGGAAGAAACAGACGACAACATAGATATGAGAAGACGAGCCAAACACCTTCGCAGCTGCAAGAATAAGGTTTGGAGCCGTTGGACTAGAGAATACCTACCATCGCTGCGGGAATGTCACAATCTCACACAAAGACCCCTGGGGTAAACCCTAAAAGAAAAAGAAGTCTTTATTATTAAAGGTGACGGTAGGAATGGAGCACATTGGAAAATTGGGATAGTGGAACACCTCATAAAGGGTAAGAAATGGAGTGGTGCGAGTAGTGCAACTACCCACAGGAAAAGGCCACCTGTAGCGAGTTATGTAACCCCTGTACCCGCCTGAGCTGCAGTGTGACCAACAATAACCGCCGGCAAACACAGATCTTCAGAGAACAAAGATAGTTCAACGTCGACCAAGAAGAAATGCGGCAGTAGTAGCTGAAGTTCTTATTCAAGACCAAAATGAGGAAGAGTTGCAATGCGCCGTAGATCTGTAGATAACATTTGCTAACAATGTGATGAATTCATTGCAACGTGAGAATTGCGACGACATATATGGTGTGAAGTACTTAACGTAATTGATGATGTAACGTGTAATATTACCCAATAGATTACGGATGTGATAAGATAATGATAACACTCGCGACATCATGTAAGTTAGATTTTCAGCATATTTTCCATACCTATGATACACCTAAAAGTGTATATAGGTACTGATTATGTTAGTAGGGATAAGCTTATCACACGAGAAGTAACAGAGAGTTACTGGTAGTCATTCTAAAGTGAAAACTTATGTGATTGTCTTTGTTGTCGACCAATTCACAACAGGCTTCTGTGAATTGGTGGGATTATTACAATAGCCTATTTTTCTTTAGCCTATTACTAGAGTTTTTTAAATTTTTGGCCACCGTTTTTTAGAAAAGGCGCTTTGCTGCATTGAAAAGGAGCCACCCAGGATCTAACCACTGAATAAATGACCCTTATTTGCAGCTTACAGGTATTAGATGAAGAAGAAAATATAGTTTTGATACATTTTCAGCCTTTGGTATCATACGTCAAGACTTAACGGCAATAAAGTGTAATTCGCAAATGCACCGTATTTATTCTTTGTTTTTAAACTGACTTTTGCACTCTTTATATGTGCGTTATTTTCTGCTCTATATAGATGAACCAAGCTAATGTTTTGTGTGATGGCGCATTAATAGATTTATGTGGGGCCGTTTTGATGTGGCGCACAACTGAAGGGCTACGAAATGTGCAGGTAGGTGGAGCTATAAATTCATAGTCTAGTAGTAGAGAGGATGATTGAACGATCAAATTGGATGAATCTAAGGATTGTGTTTTGAAACCATCGCCAAAATGCCACGTTTAGCCTGTCAATTGTCTGTATTTCTATACGTAGAGAATCACATGGAATGTAGTGACCAAGAACGGACTGTTTTGATAATCCATTCAAAATTAAGTGGGCTGCTGTATCATACGCGGAAACATACCTTGTATGTAAGGATACAGAGTGTATACGAGTACTATCAGCAAAAGGGGTATTCATTTTGGTTTGAACATATTGCCATGCCGAATTGCAGCAGCACTGTGCATTCCAGTACACTTATTGAACGGTCAAAAATCACAGACAGTATGATATTCACTTATGTATATCCGAATTGACCGAAAACCTTAGTGACTCGTGTCCACTTTAGTTAATTAGTTCAAGGTTTGATCTGATCTTGAAAATCTATTGTCGTAAAGAAGGTACAAACAGCTTAATTCCTTACTTAAATAGCGTGGGGAGAGTAATGTTGACAATATGTTGGAACATCAACGATTGGTGACACAGAAAACATAACCTTGAATACGGAATATTTGTTTCTCCCCTCCCACTGCAGAATTTCCCACACCCTTGATATTTCGACCCCTTATTCTTAATTTTACAGGTTTTAGAATTGTTACTAGCAAGTGACATTATTCGAAAGCCGTTAGCAAAGTACAGTCTATAGAAAGCAAAGCGTTTGCTGGGAATGCAGTATCATACGCAGGCATTATCAGTGATTGGGGATATAAATAGATTGAAGATGCGTTGTACGAAACATCTGTTTGGGATTGAAACCCGTTGAAAAGAGAGCATTGAAACGCATGACAAAGTCTATAGAAAGGAAAGAAAAAAGCATTCGTAAAACCTCAGTAAAATCATTACGTATAAAGTCGCCCTACCTCAAAAAGCAGTATATTTAATATTCCCCACCCCCGTTTTATACGACCCCTCTAAGCTTGCGAAATATTTACAACCCTCCGTTATTTTCTCTGCTTATTCTTTGCTTTTAGAGTAGGGTTAAATTCTCTTCCCGTGGCAGGGATTTTATTGCTAGTGAATTTTACCGACATTGCCTTCTTTAGCGACTGACCAAATCGAATTTTCCTTCTTTATCGACACATGTACTTGCTACTTTTGAAGGATTTTTTTAATGCTTACTATTGGAAGGCTTCCAGACAGCCAGTAGCTGCTCTCGGCAGTCTCATACCAGCACTTGAATTATGTTCGTCTCCACAAATCGTCGTTTCGAAAGAACAAAAAAAATTCTTTTCAAAGAGCTGTATTGCCGTGTACCCATAACCGTGCTTACGCACTCTAGTTGATTTTGTAAAAGTTTTTTTCACCTAGAATTACAGCTTTATTGTGTATATTTGATAATGCGATTCTGCTTTTCTAGTTTCTTTAGTGTAGTTAGATTTCTGTTCTTTTGAGTTTTACGGATTTCTCCGCCAAGTTTTGTCGAAATTGGAGCAAACTGTTCTCTTTTCATTGTATGTCTATAGACCATGTCAACAGTGTAAAGAATACACTTCAATTCACTCAATGACACCACTTTGTTGTACATTTCAAAACATAAAACTACTTGCAAATTTTGTACACTGTAGTTTGCTGAAATAGACTGTCTTAACGTTGACAGTAATTAATGTGTCAACGGCTGAGACAAATCGACTTGGTGAACAGACGATTTTAGCTCCTGTCACAAGTTGTTACAACATAATGGATAAACTGATATGCTTAATTAATGTACTGAATGTGCAACGCATGTATCGTATTTATATGATTTGATGCACACCGTACGCTCGTTAGAAGTTGCCGTCTAATTAAGAAATCTGCATATTTGACGGTCAAAATGTCGTACATTTAGAGAGTATAAAAGACCATATTCGTATTTGTAATAGATACTAAGATTAGTTTACAAAGAAAAAGTCAGACAATATTCTGTGAAAAATGCGACCAAAAGTCGTCTTATTCCTTCGAATGTTCCCCTTTTTTCGAAAAAATTAGGCTTGTAATTTTTCGTTTAAAATATAAGAAGCGTATTTGATTTTGAATTGTTACATACTAAACTCTACTTTGGTTACACTTGGCAGCAGATAGCCCAGGATAGAAAGTAAAGGGTTAAAGTCAAGGGTGGGATTCTCATAGTGCTATAACAACCCTGATTGACTGATTTACCAGATCATCATAACCATACAACAAAATGCTAACAAATGCTTGTTTTGTTCTTGGTTACCAAATTATGTCTCCATGTCACACTGTTTTTACAGACAGCGCGTGAACTTGTCAGCAAGCAGGAAGAACTGAATCTGTTGCGACCCCAATGTCCTGTTCAATTATCTACCTTACGCTTTAATCCGCATAGCAAGGTAAGGTGGTCTTCACTCATTCAAATGTTTTTCTTGCTTGTATTACCGTCATTCTTGCAATCAATTACGTTTGCCTTCTTGTACCTGGGTGTACATTTTTGGATGGCGTATGGTTAACAGGGTTAGGCTCAAGTTCCTGTGATTTCTCCCTTTTAAATTTCTGTCTGTTGATTTATCTGCGACAAACATATCAGAGGTGGACTTTTTGGCTACATGTATTACCCTGTCCAAGGAGGTATGTCTTTTACGAACCGTCTTTACTACCGTCAAGGTGGTTGTATTTTTGAGGTTGTTTATTACCCGTGCTAAGGACGGTATACTTTTTCCCAGCGTTGTTACCTTCTAAATTGAAGGACGTGCCTTTAGCTGACATTTACGTCCTCCGCTTAATACGTTATTCTTTGCCTGCGTTGAATTCCGTCGATGAAGGTATGCTTTTTTAACGTTCGTAACTTCCAGTGAGAAGGGTATGCTGTTTCCGACATGTATAATCTCCACCAAGGAGGTTATCTTGTTGCCAGTGTTTGTTATCTCCATCAAGATGGTATTAACATTATAAGGGTAAGATTATTTGGCGCGATTGATGACCTGCACTAAAGCGAGTATGGTTTTGCAACCCTTTATGAGTTCCGTCAAAATGAGAATCTTAATGAGTATCCACGAAGGAGGTTTTGTTTCTGCCTTTGCTTATTTCCAACGATGGTATGCTTTTTGCCAACATTAATCCCCTCTGCCAAAGATCTTTCGGTTTTTGCAGACATGACTTCCACTATTGGAGTTATGTTTTTGTCGGCGTTTATTTGTGTCTCTTTTTTCTGGCTGTTACCAGCGTTGCCAAAAAATGTAGTAGACCAGTTTTTGTGAAATTTGCAGGTGATGGCCAAACTGGTTATCTTAAGTAATCAAGGAAAGCCCAATGCGGACACATGCCTCTATGCTATTTGTTGATAACCTGGTTCATAAAATTATCTCAGAAATCCTGTCGGAGAAAACTAAATTACAGTACTTTGACTTCTGTTGGTACAGCTCTTTTCAAACTGGAAATTTCGCCAAACTTTGCTGGCATGGCGGGTACTTACGTTCTTTAAGTGCTTATTGTCTGCACTAGTTCCATATAAAAGTTGACAGAGTGGTCTTGGGTAAAGAAGAGAAGTAGTGTTATGATTATCCTGGTCTCACGACAACGAATCCGACGTCTTTCCTATTGAGCTGAAGGGTACAAAGACTATTAGTCCTTTAAACGGGATCTTCCACCATTGCTCCTAGTTCAAACTTTGTCTACTACCAAAGCAGAAGATTAATTACATGTGAAAACAAAAGTATAAATGAATGTCGTCGCCCTTTTTTTAACATAATCGTCTTGTTTTCTTTTTTGTAAACTACGATTTTTATACATTCATATTAAGATATTGGGATTTCGGATGAATTAGAAATTTGGAAGCAATACATAAAGATACTTTGCATGTATCAAATTACTATCTTAGCCCACTTGATTACCATCGTTCTGTCAGCAAGTGAGCAAGTGAGTGCTAATCTAGCAGGGTGTTAAAGCGTAGATTTTCTTGAGATGTTCTTACCGCATCTGCTAGATTCCAGAACCTTGACTTCAATTATAGCAGCTTCGTTTTAAGGTGTGAATTGATGACAGTATAGAATTGTAGCTTTTAAGCTATTAACGTAGTACGTCGAATCGCACTTTTCCTCTTACCTAGTGGCAAGTCGAAACGACATTGCAAATGTTTTCTACATTTGCTGTGTCTATCAATTCCTCTCAATCAGTTTTTGAGTTTGCTTTGTAGCAACATCCCATTTTTTGATATTGTCTTTCCTCCTGTATCCCGGTACTATACTCCGTCAACCCCGATGCCATACTCTGTCAAATAGTCATTACAAACCTTCCCATTTCATAATGCGGCTCTACGTCCCTCATTTGATCGTGATAGACTGTCGATGAACAGTTTCAGTTAACTTCTGACGCACCTCCGTACGTATAATGGCTCAGTAACGGTGATGCCAGACAAATCCGTGCCATTAATCTTTGTCCGGAGCAGTGGGATTATTTCATTCACCTTTTGTGCAGAAACCCTGAAATAGTAAGAACTAGGAGGTTTCATATTTAGACAGGACACAATTGTTTTCGTTTATCCAAGTAGGCTACTGTCTGGCTATAGTCGTTGTTAAGGTTCCTGTCGTAGAAGTACTCCTTTTACTTAGATTTTGCTTAAGCCTAATGAATTTTTGTATCATCCAGGGGGATCCTTCGTCGCTACCACATATCTATCTTAAATGCGGTCATGTCCATGGATTCCACAGTTGGGGTATTAGGCCGTCGATCATCAACGATAAAGCAACAAAAAGACAGTGTCCCATCTGTAGAGAGGTATGGCATGATGAACCTGTTATATTAGCATTTCTTGCCCTGTAATAAGTGATAAGTTGAGTGTGACCGTGTAATTTTTAATAGCGCATGTCTAAAATCTAATATGGACCCAGAGAAACAAGTCAATAAAGGCATAATCGTCAAATAGTTTTGGGTCTTTTAGTACTGTAACATCATTAATTGAAGGAAGCACATGATCACAAATATATTTATGAGCGTGTCAAGGTTTTTGAAGACTATCAAAAATCATTGGATTTGCCTTAGTAAGTAAGCTAGACATGAGCTGCCTGAAATACAGATGTATTGCTTATGGCAAAGCAACCGTGCGAGCATCGCGAAAGGTCGGCACTGTACTATTACTGTTGAAGTTATTGTTGTTGATCGTGCTGATGATGATAGCCAGAATGTTAGTGATGATGATGGCAACGATGACGATAATGTTAAGGTGATGGCGGTGGCCGTGGTACTGATAATGCCGATCGATGGTGATGATGACGATTATTATTAATATTGTTGTTGTTGCCTCGCAGATGATCATAATGATGCTGAAATTGTTGTTGTTATTAATGATATTGTTGCTGTTGTAGTTGCCGATGATGACGATGAATATGATGGTGTTAATATCGTGTATGTCACGGAGTCTTTGTTATAAGTTTGTTGCATTTACCTGTCTATTCGTAGACTGGACCTTTTGAAAAGCTTAAATTGGGATTGGAACCAGCATTTTATGTTGATGACGGCCCTCTAACGCACTGTTTTGCACCGTGTGGTCATATTACATCAGAGGCAACAGTAAAGTGAGTCCATTTGTCTTGTTCTCTTTCATGTTGTTTATTTTGTAGATCATTGCGAATGTATGAAGTCTTACGTGTATGTTTCAGGTAATGGAAGGAAGCATTGTTGGGATTCGATTTTTTGGTTTGGAAGCCAGAGAATGTTCTCAGATAGGAAAAAATAGCCTTTGTGTTTCTACCTCCAAGCCCTCGGTCCTTACGTAGTCCCTTGCTCACTTTCATTTCTGCTAGGTTCTTGTGATCCACTTCACCCCGTGTCTTTCTTGATTACGCTTTAGCAAAACGTCTGTCAGCTACAATAGGCTCGCCTTTACAAGGCCAAGTATTCTCTTCCATCCTTTATGCAAAAGCAAACCGTTGTCTTATTTCAGATATTGATCCCTGAATCGTCAATGCAAATGATTTATTTGTTTTTAAAGTCGAGTAATTAGCACCTGACTGAATGCACTTGGTTGTGATTATTCTTATGGCTTTGTATCTATGTCTTTGGATAAGTATGCCATCTATATTTTAGTCCGTACTCGAACCGCCCCTATTTCTGCTGGTTCCTGTTTACTTTCTTCAAGTATTTGTCAGTCTACTTGTTTCTGTATTTGCCATTGGGCACGCTTTTTTTCTTGGGGTATGTTTGTCTATGTGTAAGTGTGCCAGTACATATTTATATGATTTATTTCTGAGTCAATACATACATGAATATTTCAAGATGGGTTTTTTGCCTGCACTTTTGTGTGTAAGTGCCTGTGCGTATTTTATATAGTTCTGACAAGGAAGATATGTTTTCATCCGGGTTTCTTTATTGGGTTGTTTGTTAGCAAAATAACTCAAAAAGTTATGGACGGATTTTGACGAAATTTTCAGGATAGGTCAGAAATGGGCTTAATTAAATGATTAATTTTTTGGTGGTGATCCGGTTCACTCTCTGTCTGCCTGTCTGTCTGTCTGTTTTTTTGTTTGTCTGTCTGTTTGTCAGTAGCATTACATAAAATCTACTGGACGGAGCCTCATGAATAAAAGTCAGACATTCATGAAATTTTGGGGATGATCCGAATGAAATCCGGGATTCTGGATCACTATTTCGGTAATGAAACCTTCGTAGTGCTAGTGAGAGATAGTCCAGTTATCATATTAAGAGGGGAAAACCCCTGTTAGGTGAATATTGATACTGGCTTGCCGGAGGTTTGCGCAGAGTTGTACAATTTTCCGCAAAACTGCATTGGTAGCTGTGATTTAGCAGTGGCCATTGAAACGTCCGATTGTATGTCAACACCATGTTACTCTTATTTTGTGATTGTAAGAAAAAAGTAGTGATATGAATAGTTTTTCGTTGCTTTGATTTCCAGGTATTGGTCTCAAGTTCCATTGTCGCAAGGCAGAGACGAGTTTACTCCATGCTGTCCATTCTGCTGCCAACCTCTTAGCAAAGACCAGAGCTATGTTCGCTTGCTTTTTCAGACAGAATCTTGATGCAATGACGATTTGTGCTTTCAGGTTATGATCATTTAGTTGTGTTTTGATCTGCGCAGGCTAAGCTAGTATTTTATGCACCTACTGGATGAAAATTATGTTAAGATTTTGAAGCAGCCCATTTTCTACAGAAAGATGCTCTATGTGATATAATGAGCACTTTTACTTAAGACAATAAGAAGATTTACATGTTTCTACCGCGGTATGTGATAAACAATTTTGGCTAACATACAGAGTATCTGCTAAGATCGCTCTTGGCATCGTCGTGTAGCTGTAGTAGTTTTATTCGAATAGATGCTATGTGTAGGATTATAATGCAACTGAGGCGGATTTCCATCCTGATTTACCCTGATTATACCGTACCCATCTACTGTGTGTAGTTTGCTGTTCCCGTCATTGCATTATTCTTAGCCTTATTGTGCGATCCATGGATGCTGTCTCAATTGGTCCATTCTTTGAATCTTCCTTACACACGCCATTTGTCATACGAAACCTACCCGAGGTGTTTATTCGACCTTGTTATTTTCAACTTGGCAAATAAGCACAAACTTTAGCCAATTGTTTCTATTTTACAATCCATTAACTAAACATGATATTTGTTTTAATAACGCACATTATCCAGTCTTTGAATTCATTTGAGCTTTCTCTGAACTGTTTTTTGGAACCTGTTCACCTCGAATATTCTCGTTTCGTGACGTCGACGCTGTGAAATGTTGTAGTCCTCGCTCGTCTCAGTCCTCGTTGTGTTTGCTTTGCATTTTGTGATGCGATGACACCATTGGGAGATGGTTTCCAAACAACATGAAGTGTTAGAGGAATTGACTTTAATGCGCCAGTGATGAGCCCGAGAGCTTTTTTAAACTCTCTGCGATCTTGTGGGCACAGTGTTTACCTGCTGAGAATCAGAACTGTCTCTTTCGTTCCGTTGCTAGTCCCCCAATTTAAGTATATCAGTGTGCGTCAAAAAACCTAATATACGGTTGGTACCTAATGTTCAATACAAGAAATGCTAACAGTGACAAGGTGATCTTGACATTTTCTATGTTTATACATCCACATTTTTCCACGGTATAAAGAGCATGGTAGAAATCATTTGCCTTTAATTGTTGTTCTTTTGTGGTAAGGTAATATTACTTATTTATGGTTGAAAAATCTTGTAATAATTGTTTTATAATAGTGCGTTTCTTGATTGCGATATTGGAAAGTACAGATAATGCAGTCTTACAGATAATACAGTGATGTTGGTAATGCAGTGGTAAGGATAAAGTAGTGATGCTGATAATGCAGTGATGCTGAAAATGCAATAAAGCTGACAATCCAGTGCTTTCGTCGACATGCTATTCAGAAGCAAATTTGGCGTATGCCTGGAGTCTAGATCTTGTGCTGTTTGTGGGCTTGTTGTTATGGCTCTAAGCTCTTTGTGTTTTGTATATCCGAATGTGATACTGCGTTGTCAAGTAGTTTTAAGTGAAAGATTTACTTATGTCTTTTAGGTTTTGATGACAGTCAAGGTAAATGCTTGCAACGCATTTTCAAGTATTTGTGTTGTGGTCGATATGCATGATCATACTATCCATTTAAACCCGTATGAAACTTGTATGCCTTTCTGAACATCGACTTATGCACACGAAGTTCCGCTCATAAATTCAGTTTAGTTTTTAGATACGGACTGACAATTGTAGTCTTTCAGGGGAAAAAGTGTTCCCGGTCAGCCCACGTCTTAATATTTAAATATCCTCCCACCCTGCTATGTGAGACGAGCAAAAGTATTGAATGTGATTTCATCAATGTGATACAAGAAAAAAACTAGAGGCACGCCAAGAGCGCAAACCTCCGCCAAGCCGGGGGTAACAACTCAGACAACATGAATTTTCCCTGTGGTGATTTCCTTGCTAGTTGACTTTTATGAAGATATCATTACCAAATGTTCTAAATTAGCCCATTTCTGACCTATCCTGAAAATCTCGTCAAAATCCATCGTTAACGTTTTGAATTATGTCGTTAACAAACAGACAAACGAACAAACAGACAAACCAACGCTGGCAAAAAACATAATCTCCTTGGCGGGGGTACGACTTGTTAAGAGAACGTAGGAAGGGGGTCCTGACATATACGAAACAGCAATATGGATTAAAAATATTGTCATTGATCTTGATTGGACGATAGTGGTCATAGCACTGTTCTCCATGACATACCTCTTAGGTTCTTTTCATCTGGATTTTTGCATAGTCGGTTGCAAAGTCACCATCTTTGTCTATATGCACTGGGCACGAGTACCGCTCGTTTTGTTTATGGTCATTGGGCAAGGACGGCGCTTCTCAAGTCTCCCTTTTACGAGCTGGTAGAAGTTGTTAAATGATAGGAAGTAATAAAGCTAACATTATTAGTATTTGCTTGAAACTGCATGTTGTTATGGCATCCTGTCTTGTTCAATGGTGTGCCGTATGTTAGTTGTAGGTCTTGGATCTTTTTTTGATTAAGCGTATAATCGTTTGTAAGAACCCAAATTGAGGAACGCATCTCTGTATTTAGTTTTTGACTCTGCTGTGGTCAAATGCAGAAGTAGTGCTTATTGTGTTTCAAAGTGATTAACACAGAAGTACCTTTGTGTAGATCTAAGATTTTGTACCCTATGGAAACACCGAAATGAACATTGGAAAAATCTGCTTTGATATACAAATATTATTCAGCATACCTTTGAATAAGTGATCCGGCTGACAGGCAATTAAGTCGTGATAAGAAAGTGTTACCCTTCCGACCTTGGTGTGTCAATCGGGATCGAAGGTCTTCTGGCATCCGCCCTGAAAATAATGCCCATTGAAATTTCACAGAAACAAAAAATGGATTAGGAATATTTAAGAGCTTGGTCAAAAAAGCTGTCCCGCGAATGAAGTTGCTTCCAATCCCCTCCCTCCTAGGTTTGTCAATGCTTCATACGATTTTGCCTTACATTTTATTTACCAATTTGAAACGTAGTTATTGCTCATACCGCTGATTGCCTTTTGTAATATGTAAAAAGAGTAGGAATATATTTCTATTATATGCGTATTGTAGCTGCTAATTAGCAGATGTCGGCTTATGGATGAACGTTTTTCATTGGAATGAAAAACGAACTTTGCTCTGCTGTTAGATTTTGAAACTTTGGCATGCTGTGTGGTTTTATTTTCAACATATCGCCTTATGTGAACAAAGCGTAAGAAACCTTTTTTTCTTGATAATCGATGATTAGTGATCCTAACGCTTAAATTATACTTTCTGCTTTTGTGCTTGCCTATTCCAGTCATGTCAGTTAAGAAACATGTTTTATTTCAATTCTCGTTGTGTTGATGAAACTTGAAACCATATCAGCTTTTAAATCGGTTGCTTATGAATTGAAGTTAAAACAAGCTCTCGCCTTGAATATTTGAGAAGATGGAGTACCCTTGCATTCGATTTCATTTGTGAAAATAAGGCATACAAAATATCTAAGGTTTTTGTTTAGAAAATAGAAAGTACGGATTTCCAATCTTGTGAGGACGTCAAACGTTCATGTGTATTATAGTCTCATTTTCAATCCAGTTGCTATTTAGTATGTGTTATAGAGTTAATTAGTTGTAGTTAAGTTTGCATTACACAGTCTGTGATCAGTTTATATATTAGTTCATATATACTAGGTATTTAGGAAATTATAATGATTACGTGGATGTCTGAAGGTTGTGTACATTGTGATATGTATTAAGTGTAGTTGTTAAACTTGCTGTCGTTCTGAGAACTACTTTCATTAACGAAAGCTGGAACTAATACTGCAGGATAATAACTTATTGCTGTTAGTATTCTGTGGTCTTGTTTGATCTACTCTGTCAGCTTACGTGCATCCATCTTCGGCATTCGTAGAGTTCATGTATTTATTTTAACTCATATTGTTGGTGCACCAAGAAAATGCTAAATGGGACTTTGCCTTAGCCGTAGTGCATTAGTCAATTGTTTAGAATCCGGTGTAATGGTCTTTCCTGAATGTTCTTGCTTTATCGGCAGTGCAAACGAGTACCAAAATCTGAGACGGGACTGGATCTGACTGGATTGGATTGAGTGGATGCATGCATGGATGGATAGATATAAGGATAGACAAACAAGAGGCAGACAGACAGAGACAGATAGATTAGATTAAGTAAGTTTAGATTAGTTTCGACGAAATAGGTAGGTAGGTAGGTAGATAGATAGATAGATAGATAGATAGATAGATAGATTAGATTAGATTAGATTAGATTAGATTAGATTAGATTAGATTAGATTAGATTAGATTAGATTAGATTAGATTA
>JANTCA010050706.1:1769-18041 GCA_024741275.1 Chironex yamaguchii
GCAAGGAGAGGAAGAGGTAGACCAAGAAGAGCTTTTGTCGGAGATGCGTTGAAATAGATTGGGACGGACTATATGAGTATGAAGAGGGCAACGCAGGACTGGGATAAACGGTGGGCCATGACCACAACTTTCTCCCCAGAAAATGACACCAGACGACGAGGAAAACATTACGAGGAAAATGACAGCAGATGACGAGGAAAACGTTAAAATGTGATTCATTGGGGTTTTATTCGATCAGCGAAAGTACAGAAACTTACTTATAACCAATTCGTTGAGATCTTCTAAAACTTAATCCAAACGATGGTTGCCTTTTTTGGGCAAAGTCTACTACTGCATTTATAGTTCCGGATTTTACACATGCGAATTCGAACTTCCTGATTTTGACGTTCTGTGAGTGGTACGCCCGTTAATAATGGCAGCACGTAGCAATGCAAATGCCGGTCTTTCTAAACAAGCATGGCGAATTTGTTTGTATCAGTAATGATTTAAATGTTATAATTGTGGACAACTATGGATGCTAGACCATCCTCTCCTATCTACGTCAGCAGCGACGACGAATCCGACTTCTACAAGGTAGGAATGTCATGTTAGTCGTTCTAAGCTTGAGAAATACATTTATTGGTTAGAGTTGCGTCCTCGCGAACCTATTTAAGGCGGCATCACACGCCATTGCCCATTGCAGGAATACGTTCTGCAGAAAGCCGATGAGTTAGTTATAATTCAGTTGTTGTACCTTGCGCTTATGGAATAGACTCACTCACATGATGTCTTACCGCCCTTTTCAATAAGAGATCAAATTACAATTTGATATTTTCCTGGTTATATGCTCGGCCCACGACACGACATCTTTGTTTTAAGATTATAGTAACTGACTTGTGAGTAAATTTATAAGGACCACGTAAAGTCATAATATTCGATCAATCTGTAAGGCGCCCACTTTAGGACTTGTGTCTTGATATGACCAAGTCAAAAATTAGCTCAGCGTGCAGCCACCGTGACTGATACATGAACTGTTACACCGTACATACCAATTACCTGTGTTTCACCAGTCTCCATAACCCACATAATAAATGTTTTATAAAGCTGACAAGACTTCGCTATTTGATTACCCCTAGTATAATCTCACCATGCACTCTGAATGATCTATTATTGTCAATTGAACTGAACAGTCACGCCGCATTATCTTGTATTCATAACAACAATTGTAAGAGCTTAAAGAGTTGACAGTGTCAACACAAGACATCTTGCTTAATATTATCCAACACACGCAATATCTGCCAACCTACAGACATTTCAGTGGGTGATTCAGGAACATGACATGGCGTGGATACTGACGACAGACGTTTTAACTGTGCCAACACCTACCACGCCGTGAAATATAAGGTTACTGTTTCTGCGAACATCCAGTTGCCATTAGGAGGAATAGCCTGTAGGATGAAAATTTAATGACTGAATCGTTTTACAGTTTTAAAGATGTAATAAAGTTGCAGCTGCTTTGTTTATTTACTTTTTGCTCCCTGTTGTAAAATCTAATACTCATGTCTCTTACATCCACGATGTACAATGGCGTAAGATAAAAGACCACGTATTTCAATGCATTTACTTGGTTTTAAATGTTCCTAAGATCCCGTCACAGTACAGTACTTGTATGTCGTACCAATGTCAAGCAACTCTTTGGTGCTCTTCTAACAGAACTCATACCAAAAATATTACTGAAACAACATTTCATGTACATGACTTCAATTCCTTATCTGCAAATGAGGGTCTCCTGTCTACAAATTTCATTCCAGTAATTCAACCTCCCTACAAAAGAACGCCTTACAACATTCTGTTTAAAACTGCACACTATAATCTACAACATGTAAATGAGCAAACCACCAAATGAATATACAAACATTGATTATATACTAGAAAGCTAGCCTCTGAGCATGAGATTTTGAAATGTAAAATCCCCTTCACTGAAACATTGTGTCAAGAAGGCACATTGTTATGACTATGGCTAATGAGAATTGTAAGTTCAATTCTGGTCTGCTCAGTCTGAATGCAGCAATTGTGGCACTGAAAAATATCTATGAATGTACTGATGTGTCTGCTAAGTTAACTTGAAGGTAATTGGCATTAAAGCTATAGACAGAGAGAATACTACTCATTCTCCCAAGGGAATAGCGACCCCCCTTTTACACGAAACAAACTCATCCTGTATTCAGTGCTTGTTAACCTCAAGTGAATTTCTTCTGGTAGTTTCCCAGATGGCATCAAAAGTAATGGTTAAAAGAATTCAAACTCATTAAGACAAAGCCTTCCTTTTTAAAGTTCATCTAATTATTATTTGTTGTCCATGTCTTAATGAGCTTTGAGAGTTTTTAGGTTTTTAGCCTCTTTTAGGCTTTTGTGGGATGATCATTGGCAGGAGTGCTAACTATTGCACACCTGAAGCCAACCATGTGTGTGGTGGCCTGTCGTGGCACATAGCAGTAACCTCCATTTCAAATTAATCAGGGCATGCAGTATTCCACCCAGCTGGGAAGTTACTAGTGTTACACACCTCTCCCAAGAAAGTCTGTTCTTTGGTTTGCTCATAGCATTTAAAGATGGTCTGGTTCTCAAAAATTTGCCTCAGGACTTAGTACTGAAGAGGATCAGTTGCTATTGAATTTGGTGTTCTCTGGACCCTTCTCTGGACCATAAAGCTACATTTAACTTTTCTGATGTGGGTTTTACTATAAGATATTGTCTTTCATTATGTGTCTTTTGTATAACAACATCTTGCTCTTGATTTTTACTTCCTGTTATGGGTATTGTGGAGGCAACAGTTTTGTGCAATATCCTGCATTACAGTATGCCTTCTACTCTTGCTGGTATAATAATTTCTTTTCATTCAGTTTGCTAAGATCTGCCCTTTTTGGTTCAAGCTGAGCATGGAAAACCAGGACTGTTGTTCCCAACTTCCTTCCAATTAGTAATTCTGCAGGTAGGAAGTGGAGTGGAGTAGATCTGTAAGCTAACACATAATACAATAAAGCGGTTTTAGATGGAACAGACTCGTCTTTTATAAAATGCTTTTTATTAGATGAGTTTCCTGTGTGGTATCTAAGGTACTTGTTAACAAGGATTCAATCTCATTAATACAAAGCCTCCCTTTGCATAGTTAACACAAGGGGGGATTCGATCTCATTAACACATCACCTTGCATTTTAAAGTTCACACAAACAGGGATTCAAATTCATCAACACACAGCACCTCTGTTTCTAAAGTGCATAGTTTTGATCAGTGTTTCTTACAGAATGGTTGCCATGTATATAAGATAGCTTTTTCATATAACAACCTAATTTTTCTGGTTCCCCAGGTAAAATGTGACTGTACACCTATGACATAGTATTATGTATTAGTATATGAATGAGCATTGATACCAGTGGTGGACACATCGGGGTCAAAGGGGGCAGCTTCCCCCATTAATTTTCAAAAATAATGAAAATTAATTTTTTTTTACTCATTTTTGTCGTACCTATATTCATTAGTTTTTGCTCTGCTAAAGGCCCTATTGCATTGCAGTGTTCCTGTTTTGGTTTTTGATTAATTTGTAAGGTCACAATTACCCTGTCGGGGTTCTGGTCAACAGAGCTACTCCAACTCGTCTTGTTTCTCCCTGTTTGCAATTGTAAATAGATTATGACACAATGGATATGGTAAGAGAACTACACAACCACAACATTGATATTCAACATTATATTAGTAATTATTATTAAATATTAACAATTAACAATTATTATCTACTTTCGTCCTGAAGAATCACCTAATCAAGGTAGCTAATATTTTCAAGTTTAGGTAAATGGCACAACTCTTTCCTTTTGTTTAACCCGATGGTCCAACACTTGATCCAAATCAAGAGCTCTGAGAAGATCTTTGTTGATTGACAGTACCTTGAAATCACTTGCCATTGAAACATCTAAGCTTTTGTGACTCCAGCTAAGCACACGGTTCATTGCATTAAAACTCCGTTCAACTGTTGCTTTGCCATCTGCAAGCATCTTATACACTTTGATGAGCTGTTCCAAGTTGCTGTAAAATAAGAAAATATCATGCTTTTAGAGAGGTTTAGCTTACTGCCCTCACAATGTTGCTTCATGACATAGGTAGTGTTGCTTTTATCTACCTCTTATGAACAAAGCACTTGAAATAATGATATTTTTATGCTTCATGTCATGATTGAAAAAAATAGTGTAATGCAGATTCAGAGAGAGGGGAGAATCTAATAAAAGGACAGTGTGAAAGAAAGAAGAGATTATTTGAAATATATTTAAAAGACTTAAACCATCTGTCACTATAATGTGGCAAATCAATCTCCCCCATCAGCGATGCATACACTTTTGGGGACCCCTGATTACATTGAATTTTAAAAGAAACTCACTTATAAGGAACTAAGTACTGAATCAAGGTTGAAGAAGCTTGAAGTACTTGACCCAGAATGATAAGAAAAATGCAGATCTCCACAATAAAAATATATTCTCGAGAAAGAAATTTGTGTTTTGCGATGCATGTCTATTCATACAGAAGCAGGGCAAAAATTAATTGTATTGCTTTTAAGATTGTAAGATTTGTTTCGTTTTGTCAAACCATCAAGAGTGCATGTCAGCCAAAATACATATTGCCAAATTGCTTTTTTAGCATTATTTTCTTTCTCTCATTCTGCAGTCGTTATGTATCATTGGAATATTTTCATATTGCAATCTGTGTGTTTACACTCTCTAGATTTCTTAACAATTCTATGCAATTGTTTATTATCAACACTGCTATGCAACTTGGACTAACTCACACAAAGTCTCAAGAACAAGTATAGCTGATAGACCATCTACTACAGCAGAGTTTGAGTTACCTAGAGCACATATTTTGGAATTGGTTCCAAAATTTCTACTCATTTTCCCCTTAACGCTCCAAGTCAAATAGTGGCAACATTTTCAGATTCTAAGCCATGTGTTCACTCTGAAATCACTATTACCAGTTCACTGCTCAAATCTCCAGCTTTAATCTTTCCCTGTTGTTTTATACATAACAAGTAAAGTACATCTTGTTCTTTCTCTTCTGCTTTTGTATGTGCAATAGTTTCCCTGAGGGGTCCTGTCGTCGAAAGCGTACTGTTCTTAAAGCCCCAAAATGCTGACTACAGGTGACTAGCTGTTGTATTGTACCTACATATTTCACATTCATTCCTCCTGTTCACAGTGCTCCATATGTTTGGTTGCATAATTTGTTCCTTCATTATTACATTCTCTCTCCACGTTATATGGTTTGCTGCACTTGTAGGTGTATGGGCTTGGTACAATTTACTCTGGCATTTCTGTGGTCAAATTAAAGAATTTGCCATTTCCCTCAATTTCTGCAGCACAAAAGCTTGTCTTTTTGTATGGAAAGCACTGCATCTCCCACACCCATCCACTCTCAGAAGATGGTCAAGTGATGTAAATTGCAAACCAGGTTACTTGCTAGATGTACTAAACACTATAGCAAATCATGTTCATGAGGGGGAATATAATTGTGTGCTTATTGTAGATGAACTGGATATAAGGAAAGAAGCTATCTGGGATGAAAAGCAGAAAGAATTTGCTAGCAGTGTCAAGTATGGCAGCTTTATAGCAGAGAAAGTAGATACTGTAGAGCAGAAGGCTCTGCTTTTTATGGTAACTGGATTATAATGGCCATGGAGTTACCCCATTGCATACTTTTTAACAAAAAAGACAAATGCCGATGTTCAGGTAATAGAGGAGGCCATAAATTTATTAACTGAGGTAGGGGCTGAGGTAAGAGCAGTAGTATTTGATGGCTGTTCCAAAAATATCAGTGCTGCAAGCAAACTTGATTGTAATCCAAATAAGCTAGACGGTAGTTTTGAGCATCCAACAAGACCTGCAAAGCAACTTTTTGTTGTGCTAGACATTTGTCATATATTGAAGTTGGCACACCGTGCGCTGAATAATTTATAATGAAGGACAAGAGCCGATTAAGTGGTCATATATAAATGAACTACATAATGTACAGGAAGAAGATATCCTGCATATTCCAAACAAATTACGTACACAACATGTTCACTGGTTTAATCACAGAGTGAAGGTAAAAGTTGCTGCACTAACACTGAGCTTCTCTGTTGCTGCTGCAATACATTTTCTATGAGGTTTACAGCAGCCAAAGTTTAATGGAAGCAAGCCAACTTCTGAATTTATGTTGACCATCAACAATATATTTCTTGTTTTAAATTCAAAAAGCAAATTTGGCTAAAGATTTAAGTCACCAATCACAGCTATTAAAAATTTAAGGCATTTGTGGATGGCTGTATTGACCACATGTGCAACTTGCAGGACAGAGATGGGAAAAGGATCCTTGGGGGATTTGTGACTTTTGTTCTTGTGCATTTTGTCAGTTGCAGAGAATTTTCTGTACATAGAAAACAACCCATTTGAGTATGTTTTGACTTATCACTTTTCACAAATCCACTGGAGATATTTTTTAGGCGAAACAGAGCATGCAAAGGATGGAACAACAGTCGCAATGCACTACAGTTAAAATGGGCATTGAGAGCATTGCTGATCAAAAATCAGATTGTAGCTCTTATAACAGCAAGCTGTGTAATCCTCAAAGTCACTTAGTCATTCTGGCCAAATTGATGACATTCTGCAAATCCAGGGGAAAGGCATTGATACTGCAAATCAAATTTTGGACCTAATGCTCGATAGTTCCACAATGTGGCGAAATGATGTGCTGGTCTATTGAAGTGGGTACATTGCACAAGCCTTGATCAAAATTATTAAATGTACAGATTGTGCTGCAGCTTTAACAATCCATATCTGACCAAGGACCACAGGTATGCATCATTATCCCTTCTTTGGTAACATGCCTATGGCAATTGTATGATACCTTCTGAGTCAGTTTTCTGGGTAGTGAAGGTCACAGACAAAGATAGAGAAGAAAATTAGGAGCATCGGCCATTCCATTTGCAGGAGTGCAAAGTAACCTGTTTTCAAGCTTTACAGCAACATTCCATGGATACACACATCTTAGACAGCAATCTTTGTGATGATCACATAAGTACTCCAAATTAGAGTTGTTTGGCATTGATTTGCTAAAGTGCATTCTGACACAATATTGTGTCGAAATCAGCCCTCAAAGTGTAAAATGCTTTAAAAGGAAATCCTCTTTCGTAATTTCTAGAAGACAACATCAGTTATAAAGTAGATAGTTGAAAGAAATCCAGGATATTAAATGTTTTATCACAAGTAGTGATTGTACAATGACTTAAGTCATTGGAGACAATGTAACTAAACTGATCAACCTACAACTGTAAAGAATTATTGGGGAATGTTGGCCATTCGAGTAACTTATACATGTGTGTATGAACAGCACGTAGTCCACTTTTTTCCTCTGTATGCATCTTTAAAAAGAATGAGCTAGAGTGAATAGTCAATTTTAAGTGGACATTTTGGTGTACAGGGCAGACATGTGTACCTGGAGATCCTGCAAGAATGAACCATTTTGGATGCAGGACACAAAATTTGGAAAAATCGACTTTGCAGTTAGCGTTTTGTTTCATCCTCTATGCTAGTCTATATAGTAGTATATGTTAACAAGGTGCAGTCACTTGACATTATTTTATCTATTGAGTAATTTTCTGACATATTCTGCAGTCATTAAAAACTCCAAGCTAACTCAAGATCCAATGACAAGCTTATGTTATAAAAACATAAAAACTCAGCAATGGCATCACAATGGGCATATTATCATTGGCTATTCAATGATATCCCTAAAGCAATTTTTTTATTCATGTAGCATTAAATCAAATTTATATCAACATCCTAAGTTGATTGAACTGTCAGAATTGTTATTGTAAAATTGCAAAATGTGAATTGTGTATTTGTAGCAATAAGTGCACAAATTTTAAGACAAAGATTGATATGCATTTTTAAAAAATTTGACTTAATATTTGGAAAACAAAAGAGATTACCATTCCAAGTTTAATACTATGTGCCAATATCCAGGGGTGGTTGGGAGGTAAAAAATGTAGGTATTAGTAAAAAAATGTTATATCACGTTTCCTGACGGATACAAAAGAATTTAATACTATATGCCAATATCCAGGGGTGGTTGGGAGGTAAAAAATGTAAGTATTAGTAAAAAAATGTTATATCACGTTTGGCGGTTACAAAAGATTTCTGCAGGGAATTTTGCAGGACGATCCTTACCATGGTGCTAGTGTTTGGTCTGACCCAACTCCAATACCAGGCAGGGAAAGCCTACCCAACATAAGTAATGGTCAGGTATCTGTGTGGTATGTAGTCAGTACCTTATACATATGCTCATTAGCTCTGTTGTTCTTGCTTGCTAAAAAGAAGTCTGGCTTTGATGCATTGGGAATCACAATAATTCCTTATCTTTCTTGAAATATGATTTATAGCTATCATTGTCTACCAATGCCCATTGATGTAGGTGGGGATGAATCAGTGCTTGGTTTTTCATAATAATGAGCGGGTGTCAGATGATGACAATGTTATGATGCAAGACTAGTTAATAACTCAAGGACTAACTGATAACAATCTTTGCCTCTCCATTTTTTAATGTTTTATGTGTAAATTATCATGCTTCGCTTAATGCCAGTATAAGTCAAAAACAACAATTGATTTTGAAGGATTGATCGTAAATGATGACTTGATAGAGTTGGTTTCCTACCAGGAACTCATGCTTGTACATTGCTGACAATTATTCAACCTTGAACCCCTAGCCTGGTAAGTGCTCGCCCTGACTATGACACCCAGAAAGTTGTCTCCCCGACTAAACGTGACAGTGCTAGTACTGTTGGAGTTAGTGATATTGTCAAAATGAAGTCAAACTGGTTGTTTGCATTGAACTTATAACGAATATGAATAGCATTTGCGATACAATCACTCATTTAAGGGGTAACTTGTGTGGTTTGTATTGTATTAATTAAACATACTAAGAAACATTTTCTAGATACTTTGAGTAAATTCTTGTTAATTTTTTCTCCTCAGGAGTCTAATAGATTTATAAACACACAACTTGGAAGAGATCGTATTCGCATTAATCAGCTTGTAGAACAAATATGTAAACGAATTGAGATTTACCACAACAAAGAGGCAACTTATTTTAAAGATGCAAGAGCTAATCTTGAAGAAATTCAAAGGACAAAACTTGTAGCGGCCAGTGTACTGAATGAGCTTGGTTGCCCCAAACCCAATGTTACACCGGTAACTTATAATCTTATTTCAGACGATTCTGAGGATGAACAGCCCCAGTTATCAACCACAAAACCTGCTGGGTCAGGTTATTTTGATAGTAATTTACATTACCTACGTCAGGATGTCTCTGACACTCAGGCTCATGTAGAAGTCAATGGTAGTATCAGATCTGGGAGTACTGTACAAGCTTTTGAAAAACTCAACATTGCAGAAGCAGATGACACTGGAAGGTTTGGAAAGTCTGACACAATCATAACTGATGACACAGTAACATTTGTCCAATCCAGGTCTATTGAAATTTATGACAATTCTGTCGAAGAAGAGGAAGCTCTACCTACAGCTGAGAGTTTTGGATATCCATCATATATCAGACAGGTAGGCTTTGCTTTTTCATTTGATGTTGTGTCATCCCATTATCACGAGCATACATTCCGCACAACAGGGTAAGGAGTTAAGGTGCCATGTACACTGTTTTCATCGTGAAAAACGACAATCTTGTCTACATGAAATTGTTCTTTCTGAATTCAAGCAGGCTAATCCACTGATAATCCTAACATCGTTGACTAGAATAAGGAACGGCGTGATATTGAGTTGGGCCGCCGGTCATCATTTTCGTCTGTTATATGTACAGTTTTATGGCGATTGATTTACTAAAAATACTGTTTGTACACTTGTGGTAAAGATGGAAAATATGGACGACCCCTCAGACGTCGTACTTGCCAAATTTACTGATATGTAAGTGAAATTTTCAAATATTCAAATTAAGAAAACCTGCTTAGTCCTACCGTCTGTGTTGTTTGACAATGTTGTTATGGTTCTAGCTTTAGCTTTAGTAAAATGGTATTTTCATAAGCAGTCTATAAGATGTTCATCTAACACAAGAAAGAGGACGAAAAACATACTAACATTTAGAAAACTTGTTAGATACTATCAAGAAACTTGTTGTGATAGTTAATAAAATATTGCCTTGAACAGGGAATTCATTGTGAATTCAACGGGCTCATTCCAAGATTTCAGGTTTGTACCATCAATAGACTATTAGCGCCTAAGTAGACAAAATTGAGTCACAACATTGACTTCCTGGCTTCTTATATACATAGATGTAACGTAAATCGCCATGATGAATTATAACGTGGTTTTCAGGGGGTTTTCCTGTGAGTACGTCTGAAGTATGTTGAAAAAATATCTTAGAAGAGAGCGTGGAATGGGATCCGAGAAGTGTGCACTGTCTTGGTTCATTAACTCGAAATAATTTGGGCTCAACATCTAAATAGAGAACGCTAGTGCTCAGCCGAAGTCTTCTAGCCAGTGCTCTCTATAGAGTGTGAACTTTATGAACTATATATATCTTATTAATGTTTAACTGATTCACTTATTAGAAACATATGTCTATTACTTTCTTATGGCTACTCATTCTCTTATAGCTAAACGAAAAATGAAGTGGCATTGTTGTTTACGTTGTTGATTGCTAGACATTATTAATATGACCCCTTTCCTTTCCGCCTCCTCTGATTCCTCTCACTGCCTCTTCCTTATTTCATTTTCGTTTTACTTCGTTAGTCTCGTCATCATTAGTATCCTCATTCACTTCGTTCATCTCTCCTATCACTTCAGTTTTTTCCCCTTCTCCACCTCGACTCGGCCTTTAGTCATCCTCTTTTCCCCTCCCCTCCTGTCTCGTTCCCCTTCCTTTGCCACCCTTCTTTGCTTACTTTTCAAACTGCCTTTTCCCTGCCTTCTTCGTCACTCCTCCGTTACTCCTTGCTCTCCCCTTTGCCTCCCTTACCGCCTTGATATCCGCCTTCCGTTGCTTCTTCCCCGCCTCCTTCCCGTGCTCTACCCCTTTCTTCCTCTCGTCTTCGCCCTCTCCTCCGTTATCTTTTCGTCTGCTGGGCTCCAGGCCTTCTTTTCCTCCCTCAGGAAGGCACAGTTTACTGCATTCTCTACCCTGAGTAACCAACAAACAAGTTTCATAACTTCATTTACCAAAACGTTGCAACGTAGTAATTCTTATTCAAGGCGTTGATATGGCTGCTGTATTTGATATCTTTGATACATAGTAGGATTCCATTGCTCAGTATTTCCATTTCTCTGACAGGGTTCTATTTTCCATCCAACGTCACCAACATCTTCAAAAGCCATCTTAAGACCTCAAAAGAGGAACGTTGAGGAAGAAAACGGTACAGTTCAATATCAGAAGAAACCACGTATATCACCAGACACAAGCCCAATTGCTCGAGCCTTCTCCAACTGTAAGCCGTTGAAACCAACATTCTCACGTGAACACAAATCTGCCTGGACGTTTGACATGAGTTCCAAACTGTTTTGCTCTGCCAATGTTACGTCCAAAAAAGATTCTTTTTTAACAGAAAACCAAGAGGGAGTAGTTGACGAGGAAAATATCAAAGATGCTTCCTTTTATTTCAGGTGTTTGCTTGGATTCTCGTTCGAATCCCGTATACCATCAAAGTGTCTTATTAAAAGTCTTTATGTGCGATTGCGTTGTATGAAGTCCAAACCTCAACAGATTATGGTCGTTCATGACATGTTGAGACGTCTAAATGGAGTGAGTGTTATTAGGAAAGACAACTGTCCACTCGACTGGATGCATGTAAATGAACAGTGGTTTGATGCCAAATCTGGAGCTTGCTTTTGGTGCGAAAGGGAAAAGAAAGCAAAGGCAAAGACCATTTCCGTATCTAACAGGCTATTGACAAACGCAAACGAGGCATCTCGACAGGAATTAGGTAATTATGAGAAGAATCAAAACGAGATACCACAAAGAACAAATTTGAAGTCTGCAGAGCCATATATTTCAGCTTGTCCGCGAATTCTCGGTATATCTTTCCTTGTTGAGCTTTTAGGAAGGGATTACGTTCGATTAAAAGATGCTCAGCGTAAAACCATCGTATGGTTTTTGTTGTCGCCAAATATATACAGTAACTCCAGAATTCCAATCGCAGGGACATGGTTAAAAAACGAACTTCGTTGCTATGAGAATACGCTAAAGGACAAATCTGAACTTCGTGGAACGAAAACATGCACACTGCTGGTCATCCATAAGATTCAAAGAGTTATTGGAATTGTGTTTCAGTTATGTTCAGATCCTCGAGACTTCACTGATAAACTTGTAGAGATCTATATCGAATGCTACATGGATCTGTCCTCCGTAGAGTCGAAGACCATTCTGGTTCAGTCGATTGAGCCAGCCTTTGTCAGGCGCAAGTTGCTGGAGGCAATTTTAGATATGGTTTCGGTAACGTCACTGGATGGAAGTGAGTGGACAAATAAACCACTTTCCCTCGCTAAAATTTTTTATTTCTACTACAAACAGCATCCATCAAGCGATCAACTAGAGGAACACGTGATGCTTCTTTCCAACATCTTTCGTTATTATTTGGAAGTTGAAATCCCTGAACTTCATCTCAATATGCCAAGTAATACATATCATGAGACCGATGAAACTTTATCGGCACAGAGTACAAATATTCATTTAAGTGATGCCGACTTGGCTGCACTTGCGGATTCATCCTCGGTTGTTGACATATTAAGGAGGACCTTAGAATCACAAGTAACCAAATTAAGTGTGCAATGTCGATTAAGACTAAACACAGTAAAATCTATGTCAAAGTTTGTTTTGGCATACGTCCTGAATATGGCCAATGTTTCTTAGAATTTATACAACGCAGTTGTATAATTGTATTAAGCATATTACGGTGATTGTCCGTTATTATTACACCTAAGCAATGCGAACGCTTATGTGCTTAGGACTGGTTACGAGTGCCGTAAAATATGAACAAAATCCATTGTTTGCGCTCTTATACGAGCTGTGTATGAAAGAAAACGTGTCTCAGTTTCAATTACTGTACGAATCAAGGAGTTGGAAACAATTTAAACTGGAATGTATTGACATAAGATTTTGCGAAGTGCATTTGAAGTGATAGTGGCCCTTAGGTACTGTAATATATATAGCTGTTTTATTGCTCGACAATCGAAACTGATATTGGTATCTATTTTTATTTGTTATCGTTCTCTTTCTACTGCTGTCAGTGATATTTCATAAAGAGTTTAAGATAGATTGTTTATATATTTTCAGTGTTGTAGGGTGTGAAATTTTTATTTCTTCTGGTCCTTACCTATATGTCATTATCTACCTTGTTTTGCCAGTTGACAGTGTTTCCTTGCCCTACCAAAGTACGCTGCTTTATGCTTGTTGGTGTGTCCTTTGTCAACAGTTTTCTTGTATTGCCCATCTGTCTGACCCAAAGCGCGCCTTGATCCCTAATGTAGACAGCAGGACAGATAGCTTATGTACTAGCGATAACAAGGAAACTGATTGTTGTGTGCAGTAAAAATCTTTTTATGGTTTCGTAGATATTTTTAAAGAAATCATTAAATGACAACAACCATCACCAACTAAAAAGGAATACTGCCGATACATTGTATAGTAGAATACCTAAAGTTTAAAAAGTGTTGAGTTTTGGTAAATTTCATGTTATTTTTACAATTTGTATTGCTTTTGTTTAACGTACCAATAGCAAAGTGCTAGTCGTCCTTCGCGTGAATTTGTGTCTATAAGGCACAGTTTTCTGGATTACAAATTTGTATCGATTCGAGTCCAGTTGAAATTCAGAGACTAATTTAAGTTGCCAAATCTTGTTGTTGGTGATATTTCATACTTGATAAATGATGAGAACACTAAGGATAAAAGTTTACTATTTCCATAGTAATGATGTAGACATACGGGTAGACAGGAGCTTTATCATGACATGAGTCGTATGCTTTTTATGAGCTACGTTTCGAGAGATACTTCTCCCATCATCAGGCATCTCATGATAAAGCTCCTGTCTACATGGCTTCCACTGAGTCCACAAAGTCGAGAATTTTCTAGACATACGGGTTTACTTCGAGTTAACGTCCATGTCTTGTAAAAGCCCGACCCCCCAGTAGATACCCCTTGAACAAATGCCCCGTAATATTAGAAAGAAAGATTTAGCGTCCTATGTGCATAGACGCATGGGTCAAGGGCATTTATTTGAAACAAACGCCAATTTGTTATTTGTTTTTCATTAAGCTCTACAACATTCTATTGATACTGTCCTTGCCATGAAATAAGTAGTATGATTCATACAAAGACATCGGCAATGATAAGATACTCTTTTCGACCTATTATTTCGTTGCGCATCCTCGACTTTTAAAAACTGTCTTGCTTCACTGATTTATAGTTTCATTACATATATTCCTACTTTTATAAATGCTTCGTTTGTTTATTTAGTCAATATTTACTCCGGTATTGGCTATTTAAGTGTGGGCCTCGTGCTTGCTTAAATTAACTTTGTCGATAAATGCTGCATTCAATGAGCCTTCCCCCGCCCTCGTATCACCCGAAGGTTTAAGTAAACGCTTTGGGCTTCCGTTCTAGGTGATAACGTATTTATGAAAGGTAGCACTGTAAATCCTTGACCTTGACTAGGCTCCTTGGGTCTGCTAATGAATTCTAGGTTCATAAATGATCATCAACGTATGGCAAATATCATTTTCATGAGTTTTTGCTAATTAAAAGTCATCAATATGAACTCGGCTCACGTCTATAGGGTTAAATGTTTTCATAATTTTCAAGGTGGCTACTTGTTTGAAAGTTGGAGCTTATTTAGGGAGCTTTACTTAGCACGAAGGCTTATTCGATGTGACATATATAAGGGGGTTTATTTTGTGATCTGCTGTATTAAGTTTGAAATAAAGAGTTAAGAATTATTAGTAATGTTGCGTTAAGAATGAAAACCAAAGTGCATGATTAGACCCTCAAAAATTTGAATTGGAGTCTAATCGCAAACGAATCGACGATTTTTGTAGAATTGAACGGCCAAGCTGAAATAATCGAAGCCCATCATTTTCTTTGTATTTTACCAATTAGAGGTGCTTTTGTAATTTCTCGCCTCAATGGTAGGCGTATCTCTTTATTTTAGGTTGTTTTTTGTTGAAAAGTTTATCAATACCATTCCCTGTGGCAGTTCTTATTAACTAGAAAGCAAGCTTGGGTTTGCAAACGGTGTTGTCTTAAGAACACCATCTTATTCTTATTGGTCTCAAGAGATCTAAGAGGACCATTTCACCTGTATTTAGCACAGGTGCATTTGTTGGAATGTGGGTAGGTTTAGGGGGGATGTTTTCAAATCGCAGGATTTGCTTTTCGTTGTTTGTTTTGGGGCAGGTTTTAACCCACGAATCTCTTCATAACCCTCAAACAACAAGAAATCTTCTCGTGTTGCAGGAATAATGCCGACGACCTTAGAGACGGTAGAGATGTAAGTGTTAATCTTGACGTCCATCTTTCAATCCTCGGTAGACATAGATACTTCGACTGATCCTGTTTGATGTTTTTGTTGATTGTTATCTGTAGTCTTTCTGGTTTTCTGGTTACACATAATTCTCCATCAATTGGATAGCTGATCAAAAAGGTGCATTTGAAAGCATGATACTGAGTATGGATGTCTTCAAAAGTGATTGTATCTACTGAGAATATCAATTTAGGGATAGCCATAATAATAAAATTGTGCCAGTGTTGCTTGTGGAATGCTTGTTATCAATACCAATCATAACATTCAGATATGACTTGCAATTATGTTGTATTACAGGTTTCTCAGGTTAAAAAGATACCACATTGTCCGTTGTGTAAGCCGATCCCGTGTATTAAGCGAGGGCGAATTTAAAGTTTTTTCTCGTACTCGTTGTAATAGCCGATCTTTAGATATGAACTCAAGTCCGGAGAGTAACATTAAATGGAAACGAGAAATTTTAAGTGTCTAACAAATAGAAACTACGATCGAACACGACAGATGGTTGGCTACAAGCAACGAAAGTCAATATGATAAGACAACGTGTTGTCGAGTCTGACACATTTCCAGAAGAGCCCTGCATTACTAGTGACCACTCCTACCACTATCGAAGAAATTGAACAAATCGCCTTGAAAATTTGCGACATTGCGCTAAAATCATACTTAAAAGCTTTTTTCGTCTGACACTCCTCAGAGTA
>JANTCA010050717.1:0-14538 GCA_024741275.1 Chironex yamaguchii
CGTAAAGTTTAGTACTTTTTTTGTCTCTTGTTGTACAGGTGTGCTGGAAGCTGCAGGGCAATCCTGATGTCACTCTTATCTTTGCAATTAATGCTACTTTCAATTGACAAGATAATCCACAAGGCTGCGGTTAAAGTGTTTCATGTTCACGTGGTCTTTGGCCAGTTCCACAGAAAATACAAAGTAGCAAATAAGATACTAAGAAACTGTAAGAAACTAGCAGATAATGGCTAGTATTTAGAACTATGGTCTTACGTTTCTGTTACAGTTGTAATTGCAAATTTGGAAGGTTTGAATTTGGAGACCAGCTTATTACCTAAGACAGTAACCGAGGACTGACATTGAAAATAACGTTACCAGTTTTTCATTCCTGTGAGAAAGTATCAGTACATACGTGTTTTGTAAACATTTTGCATTTAGGAGCAACCGTCATCAATGTCACCCCTTGTATGTTGCTGAACGTGGTTTCTTTACTTCGTCACAGCTTGCAGCACTTTACCAGCCGTCCCCGTTGGAATGCATTGTTGGTAAAGGTCATCTTATCCTTGTCTTTGCTCTGCTTGCTCCTTTCCTCGTTTACTGTCTTTCGTACATGGCTCTCTGGTCCCTTGATGGTTTTCCTCAATAAATTAATAACTTTTTGCACTTTGGTAAAGACCTGAAGTGATTTCTTTATATTGAGTGCGTAGAAATAGATTTATGTTTTTATGCAACACCTCTAGTATAGTTATCAAGTAGAATTACCTGATCATGCTTGGGGAAGCATCTGAAACGCCTCATTTTAATCTTCCAGTTTTCTTTCTAAATTTATTGCAATTTTTAGCATTAAACTTGCGATAAGATTTGTTTTGATTTTTACTTTTGATAATTCTCAAACAAGTCACCCTTTGGGACATTGGAATTCATCAAAGTCACAAAAAAGATATCACGTACCGTATGTGTATACACTGCAAGCCAGTTAAACACTATGGATATAAATAAATTATTTATGGTATTATGTTTTCAAATTATTTGTTATCATTTATTTAAATTGTATATACGGTATCATATGTTTGTATATATTTCGTTGTTTCAAGTCAAGAAAGTTTCTATGTTCAATGACGATGTCATAAAAACCCTGTATATTTCATCATTCCGCATTCATATTTATCAGCTTGTAATATTTAAATATGTTGATCATGTTTTCTTCCATTTCATTCATGTAGTTATTTTAACTTCAAAATATAAATCAACACAGTGTAAGTCTAAAGTTGTTTGCTTCGTAACTTCACATTTTAAGGTATATATTTTTCATCTCTTGTTTCAGTTCAAATGTACACTAAACAAAGACGTTTAAAATCGAGAATCTGTATTTCTTTAAAGTACTTAATGTCTACTGTTTTTTAAGCTTTTTCGCCCAAAAGCCAGCCAAATTGTTACGTTTGCAACTTTCAGGAACACATTCTGAACACATTGCAAAGCAAACACTGTTATCCAGGAACTTTCCACCAATGGAGCATGGCCCCTGACGTAAGTTTCATCTTCCAAAGAGGAAGGGGCATCAGTCTGTTAAACCCTGATCCTGCTTGACCCTGCATCTGGGCACTTGCTTTTTGTTTAGAAAATTATTATCAGATAAAGTTGATTTCCTGATTCTTTTGTCTCGTGCTTTTGTGTAGGAGTGGAAAGGTAATATTTCTAATTCAGGTAGACAACTGAGCTTAATAATTTACTGTAATGGGGCTATTGTATAAGGAATGAAATGTAAAGATTGTAATATCACCGCTATTTTGGGGAGAAAACGATCCATCTACGAATTTTCAACAAACTAAGCTTCGTTTGTGACAGTAACTGATGTCAGTACGAAATGAATAATTTTCAGACAGACAGAAATCTAGCAAAGTACCCCCAAACAATAGTTCTTTTTCATAAGTGTTTCTATAGCGTGAAAATAGCGATTCTTGCTACTTTGGGATGGAGTTACGATAAAGTATAGGGAAGACCTAACATTCTATTTACGATCAGAAAACGAAACAAGTGTCTAACGTTAATGAGTGCTTTACACGTAGTAACATGCACAAATGGTACGACTAAAATCCTGTTAGTTGCAGAAACATGACACTTTCAAGCCCTCGCCCATAACCCAACATGTGGTGAACCACACCATTATCATTGCAGTGTATTGTGTACGAATGTGTGAGAGTATGATAGGAACTTCGCAAAAAACGAAATACGTTCTAGCTACACACGTAATACAAGGTCTGTTTGTCGTCTTGGTCTTCCATTGGCAAGAACTCCTCTAAATTTACATTGGATAAGTATTAATCATACAATTATGTCATTTTAACCAATTATTTTGTAAGTACGTAAGTACTACAATGGCGTACAAAAGTTTCTCTGCACACAATTTTCAAAACAATGCAGTGTCATTGCTAGTTGCCTATACCACAATACATGTTTAAGTGTCTGCAGAAATGATAAATAACTTGATTATTGTCTATACAAAGTCTGGTTAGAAACAGGGGCGGCGTTGAGGGGTATTGAAAGTATTCACTGAATACCTATTTTTTTCAAAGATGTCCTTGTATTTTTTTTAACTACAAAATTTCTTTCCTGTAAGGGAACTCTTTCAGAAGACATGCATCTTCATTAAAGAACCCTTTCACGATGTCAGAAGTGACATGCCTATGGTACTTCCTTTTTTGAGGATGATAATCCGTTCAGGAATTTTTATTCACTCAATAGCTGTTGAAACTTACAGATTATGACCACGGTGTAGTACGTGAGGTATTCAGAGTCTGTACTCAATACTATCTCTTTGTTTCTGGAGCCCTTTGTGACGTCCGCTACCATTGACCATTTGGCCTCATGACAATGAGTGCCTGAACATAACATATTCAGTTATCATTTTGAATACTACAGCGAGGCTCTCCATGTTTTTGCTTTCGACTAAAGTTTTGTTTGATGGATAGGGTTTTGGGAAACTAGTATCGTTGGGGTGTTTCATAATTATTATTTTTTCGATCCCAACAAAGAATCAACTCAATCACCAACAGTTTATTATCTTAAACCCAATGCTCAAATTTTTCCGATTTTGTGATAGTCATTAGTGTCTACTGTTTGTTGGCTATGAAGGGGTCCATGATTATCCAACTCTGTAACATTATGAATAAAAAATAGTTAAAACTCTACTTGATTCACGCCGTAAAACTTTGAAGATAAGCCAAAAATGTGGTGGCGAGCTTCAAAATGTAGATAGGAACGTTTTCTTGAGACAATGAGATCCCTCTTAGAAGCCGACATAATCAATCAGAATCCTCAATATCTTGCCCTTTCAGAGGCTGACGCGGCAAGTCTCCGTGAGTTTAATTGCAATGTAATCTTTGATAACAACAGCAACCCTGGGGGTTTTAACCCAAGGCCCTTTTCCTTTTCACTTGAAGCATTTTACCAGCCCTCGTGTGCCTCAACTTTCAGATCTTTCCATACTTTAAGATCAGCATGGAATTTCAATTATTGTCACATTGGATACTTTTAATGCATTCCTTAAAAACTTTTGATTTCCTAAACCCTGTTTTTCTTGGTCTTTAATTTTAATCCATATCATAAATGCATGTATTATTACAATGTTGTGATTCATTACTGTCTCCTTTACAATTAACACAATTACAGTATTTAAAATTTTATAAGTGTATTTAAAAATTAATAATACAGATTAATAAGTGCGTAAAAATTACGCATTGAAACATAATTTTTACGCACGAGTTTGACACCGAGAGTAAACGTTCTAGCATGCGTAAGGCAATTAAAACGTTTCCTGTTAGTGTAAAATGAATCGTTCTTTCAAATCAAGTAGTGAAAAAATGTCTAAATTGAAGCCTGCTGAACGGCATAAAAAATAAATAAAGTTACAAATTAGCCTTGGAAAGATGACAATGTAATAACTGCAAAATAGAAATATCTTCTTTGTGATCAGTTAAAAACAGCTCTTTGTGATGTTTTACAGTGATCCAAAACCCAAAATTTATAGGCATTCCTTGCACTCCCCATTGAGAGAGTAATTCTTTTCCTAAAATTTGAATACCTATTTAAATTTGGCCCCAGCTGCCCCTGGTTAGAAATTACCCCAACCAAAGGAGCATACTGCGACAATTGCCACCATAAGAACGTGCTTGAACAATCTTGAGGCAAAACTTGAAAATCGCCTTGAAAATTTGCGACATTCCGCTAAAAAAAATACTTAAAAACTTTTTTTCGTTTGACACTCTTCAGAGTATGGATCGTCAGAAAGGAACGTATATGTATATGGCAACCTATTTATACGAAATATGTAGCAAAACTATCCTATCATAGATAAGAAAGGAAAACAATTAAAGAGGAAATGAAGTAGCAAAGCATTATTAGAAGAGACTAAGTGAGTTTTTCGATACATGTTTCGTATAAAAATGCTATATTAAACTCAGGGTAAAATCTGTGGTTGATTCGTTTTCCTCTGCAAAAAAATGATAAAGTTTCACAATGTTTTATTTGCTGTATACTAATCCTACGCTGGTGTGTTGTTACGAGTGTATCTGATGTGTGTTGATTCATAACGTGAGAAGCTCCTGACGTTTAACTATAATAGCTATGTCCTCGAAAGGCCATCTCCTTAAAATCTTAACGAAAACATCGCTTCCTTGTATATGGGCTATGCTAACATTTTGTTACATCCCAATATATGCAATCCTATCAGACGTTTAAAACAGAGTACAACAGAATAGAGTAGAACAGAATATAATACAACAGGGTAGAATAAAATTGAATAGAACACAGAAGAAGAAAACGAACTGTTTAGTAGCTCCTGTATTGACTTCCGCAAGTGTCATAGCAACAAGACAAGGGCAGCTACATCTTGTTATTTTTCAACTTTTGTTGATTATTGTTACTATGGTTATTAGTCATGCGTGAAACAATTAAGTTGTCAGCTCGACTGTTGTCACAATAGTAGAAAACTGGGTTCAGAGATTTCAACAACAAATACAGTAACGTACATTACAAAACAAAAGGCAATTGAAATTAAGAATTATGAACTGAAAGGTCTACAACTAATGCACATTAATTTTAAATTCAAGGTAAAGTAGGGTGTATTTACTGGTGTATAAGTTTGCAACATGTCTCGTGGTAATCGAGGCATTAAACAAGTTCATAAACTCACAATTCGTCTAGGCATTTCTATTACTACGCTTGGTGTATTTGTTCTTGTCTTTGGTGTCACGGTAGTCATAGAGAGTCGAGTGGATTTAGTATTGCCGCATTGGGTGAATGACACGGGAAATGGCGTGTGGTCCGGACTTTGGGTAAGAAATATTCAATTCCTACCAACTAATCATGGTCTGTTTGTTATCACCGAGTTTATATTTTAATCTCCTGTAACTAATTTACAATCTTTACTTTGACAGGTGGTAAACTTAATTTGTTGGTCTCAAGATTGAGATTTGACATTATCGACTGTATATTCTATAGTATCCTCAGACCATAATGACAAGACTATAAATTTGCGAGCGTACTAATAAGCGACTTATCACGCATCTCTAACAGGTTTACACTGTATGCGTAGTTTATGTTAGCATAAGTTATTCGCATGCTACATACTAAGTACCATCTAAGTGGTTGTTTGCACACGTAAACCCAAATGTAAATATGCATGACTATCTTATCCCAACCGTATCTGTCGACCATTAAAGTACATTGAAACACTATTAAGGTTACTTCGATGAACTAATCTGACTTTCATCTGCCGTCACTAATGAACTCATGTCTCCATCGCAACAGAGTTTTCTAGAATTCTATATATTATTGATAGACCTTTAAAATCAAAATGTAATTTGCAGATTATATTACTAAGCAGCTGTAACACTGTCAGGGACATGGTATATGACGCCGAATTAGGACCATATATGTGACTATGATTAGCAGTTCAACATGTCAGTCAATACTCTTTCCCAAACATTTATTGTAGGCCTGATAATGGCACATCTCTTATGTGCAATTTCCACCCACGTAGACTATTATCTGAACACAATGTACGTGCTTTGAGCTTAAACCTCATCAATGTCAATAGTATGCTTGGATTTTCATGATATCCAATTTCCCGAACACTTACATAAATACTGCGCATGTTAGCTTTCCACGTTACTTAGCATAGATTGTGAAGTTGCATCTCATCCGTTAAGTTCTTTGTTCGTTATTAAGTTCTTATAATGTACATCACTGAAAAATGAATATTTGCAAGGGACCGTGTATCATCGGATTAAAACCAATAGCAGGGAATTCAAATGACTAAAGTATTAAACCTTGACTTTTTTGTGCCTACTTTTCAACACAAGACCACATAACAAAAACCTTCTGGGGTATCTTTTACAATTGTAGATTCAGATTTCAAACATAGATATGTGACGAAAACAAATATCTAATATTCTAAGGAAAGAAATATTATCTATTGCCACTGTTATTTTCAAACTAACTCCTTTACCATCCCTCTTCATTAACACAAAGAAATGCTTTTGAGATTGCCATCTAATGTTGTAGCGTGCTAATTGCAGCTTCCGAGGACTGCTTTAAACAATTTTACAATTGGAGGCATGGGTGACGTGTAGGTGTGGCTTCCTGGGCAAAGTTCTACTTGCTAAAGCCAGAAAGCAAGTAATCTTTTTAAACCTGTCTTTATTGTTTTTCAGTTATCCACAAGGGGACTCCCTTATTACCTCGTATTTGGTTCACCCCTCAAAAACAAGAATGTCCCCCGATAACTTCAGTCTCCCTTAACTTCGCTGTACATTGCCTTTAAAATCCCTTCTGCCTTCCCTGTTTCAATCTTGATTGGCCTATGCTCACATCAGACTCAGAGAACGTGTATGTTGTAGACAAATAGTGTTGAAGGAATAGCAAATTATTTTACATATATTAACTATCCATGACTATTACTTTTCACTAATCATTGCTTTGTTTTATTTTCTGTTCTATTTCTGCCTTTCAGATTCTTGTAACTGGTATCATCTGTATTATTGCCGGGACAAGGCGATATCGTTATCTAGTAAGTAAAACTACATTTTACGTTTCAAATTTTAATTCAGGTTTGTTCTTTTCCCCACTTGAATTATTTCTGTTTTCATAACAAATACGTTTTTTTCGGGTCATTTCTGCAAAAGTACTTGACAAGCGACGAAACAATTTGTAAACCGAACATGTTTAATTAGACGCTCCACGTTGAATAGCTTAGAACGATATCTATTTCGTGTGACCAATGATGGCTCTAATTCAAGCCTTAGCACACTTTCAAGACTTTTTCTTTTTAACACATTAAAACGTAATGTAACCAGGAAGAATATTGATTTACATACACTGACCAGCTACAAGATTACATGCTTCCTTCTTTTTCGGGATCTTGAGACTTGATCACGATAGAGCTGGTTGCAGGGCTCAGAGCACTTTGGCCGCAAAAGGTCTGCGCAGGCAAGACGAGCTATCCAATATTTCAGTTTGTACAAATTTCAGACAGAGATAGACAAGGGGACTTTTCTAAGAACAGACATGAAGTTACAACGCTTAATACTGAGCTCAGATTTCCCTTGACCCAGAATTCCTCCACGCCTAACCTAACGCCTTTTCTTTTGAGCAAAACAACAGAACTGGTCGAAAGACTCATCCCAGTCATGGAATGTGTAACTGCTCATTGGTACACTGTCCTCTGCGTTTTTGCAAGCGGCATGTTTTATCGAATGGTTAGTCAGTTTACTTTCTCGTCTTATTACCGACCTGTTTGTTCTACTTTTGCGCTATTAAGTCGACTTTCTGCAGTTAATGCAGAATAATGTACAGTACCACGGAAAACTTATGTAATAAGTAACTTAGCTTCTTCTTTCAGAAGACCGCCTTGTCAGCATCTATATAGAACTAGTGCAAACAGTAATAAATGGATACCTTGTATGCACAAAACACATGCCACCTGTAAGCGTATACACAAATAGACAGACACCCAATAGCAAGAGTGGACAATCAGGGTTGAATGGCTAATAAACTTTCAACCTTTCCTTCTGGGCCATTTTGCTCAGTTGAAAAGGCGTTGGATTTGCAGCCGTAAGAGCAGGGCTCAAAGCTCCAGTAATCCTAACCGTACCTTTAGTTCGATTGTAAACGAATTCATCTGTGTATAAATTATAGTAATTGCGTAAGTTATGCGTTTCTCATGAAGTTGTTACGATTTGCGTGAGATTTAAAATAGAATGACATGGTATATGGTTTTCGCAGTTTGATATTGCTTCAAAACACTGTCGCTTGAGGGTAAGAATTAGTGATTGAAACGGTGAATACCTTTTAGTACAGTATACGGATGATAATTTAGACACCAGTCCGATTCAAAAGCGCATTCAGTGTTCCAGCCGCGACTCCTGTGAGCCTCTGCTCGCGATCGGATGAACATCAACTGAAATGTTGAGGATGATTGCTTTATTTGAGTATCTAGGACAACAAGTGTTTATTAACTATCTTTTGAAAACTTTATCAATAAGTATTTTTAAATATCTTTCAACATATCATGGAAACTAGTGGAAAGTGTTTGAAGATTGACTTTGTTAAATTATGTTACACTTTTCAAGGAATTGTCAACTAAACTGAGAGTGATATGCCTATAAATAATTGCTCCTTTCCGTTCAAGAGACACATTTCCACTGAGCAAATTAGCTCTTTGTTACAATGTAAGCAGCAGAGAGTTTTACCAAGAGCAATGTTAATGATTTTCTGGTGTAAGTTGTCATGATATCTTGGAATAAATTTAAGACCTAGGAATAAACACTTTCAAAAAACAACTCTTTTCAGCAATAACTATTGATAAGTATCTACTTGTATCATAATTTCCTTCTTCACCAGAATCTTGAAAGCCACTATCACGACCTGTTTAATATGCCCCAGCTCGCCCGGTCATCAATTTGAGGTGATAAATTGAACAAGTGTCTGTATTTTCAATTGCCACTATGAGAGCCCTTTAAATTCTTTTTTGCATTCATGCTTTACCATTATGACCCAATAGAGTAGATGTTTTCCTTGATTGCCATCAAACAAGAGAACTAGATCTTGAGATATTTGTGTTATTCCTGCTTTCCGTTTGTGCTACTATACGACATATGTTTTTCCCCATGGAAGAGAAGAAATGGACTGGGAATTGCTTCGTGTTAATTTGATATAAGCTGAAGTGTCATTTCTCAAGTAAACATGATCAAAGTCAGCGAATGGCATTAGTTGTACCTTTGAGAACGATAATTGCTCATATCATGTCCGCTGTACTATGAAAACAGCGAGCTGATTTGTCCCCATCTTATAAATCACAACGAAACCTGATTGCTACCTCCACCAGGAGGTTATGTTTTATAGGTTTTTTGCTAGGGTTTGTTTGTCTTTCTGTCTGGTCGTTAGCAAGAATCATAGAATTCTTGCTAACGACCAAATAAGTTCTCACCAAGTGTCAGATAAGGGTTAGGAAATAAATGATTAAATTTTGGGGGTGATCAAATCCTGGATCACTTTTTCGGTAATGAAATCTTCTTAGTGCTAGTGAGGAAGCCTTGAGGGAAATCAGTGCTGTTGAATAATCATACTGGCTTAGCGGAGGTTTTCCCTCATTTATCACTAAACAGTTTCCACTTGTTTCATGCAAGTGTTAAAGTACTAGAAGTAAATTATAGTTAGTAAAATGATCACAGTTGTAAACAAGTACAAGTGACTGAAGTGGCAGACGACGTATGACTAGCAAATCGTTTGATTCACAAAATTTTAGTCGTATGACTAGCAAGTCGTTTGATTCGCAAAATTATAGTCGTATGACTAGCAAATTGTTTGATTCACAAAATTATAGTCGTGTGACTAGCAAATTGTTTGATTCACAAAATTACAGTCGTATGACTAGCAAGTCGTTTGATTCACAAAATTATCTTTGAAAACTTGCGACATTGCGCTAAAAACATACTTAAATCTTAAAAGCAATTTTTCAAGGCGATTTTCAAGTTTTGAACCACAAAAAGGTTGTTTACAAAATGATAGTCGTATGACTAGCAATTCGTTTGATTCACAAAATTGCAGTTGTATTACCAGCAAGTCGTCTGGCCAGTAGAGATCGGACTATAAAAGTAACAAATGAAAAATAAGGAAGGGAGAAAAGGAAAAGGAAAAAGGTGACGAGAAAGCAGAGTAGAAAACAAGAATGGACATGAAAGAAAGTATGTAGAGTGAAAAAGTAAAACAGGAAAGGAGAGAGGATAAAGCAAAGAGGGCAAGAAGGAAATAAATAAGTAAGGAAATAAGGAAGGAATGCGGAGCAGTAAAGAGGAGAGGGCTAGAAAAATCTACTAAATTATACATTTTTTTTGCCTATAAAATGCTTCGTAGGTAGGGAACTGTTTTCTTCTAGGGAAATGGTGGAGGCAATGTCGGTCAGCTGATATTCCATTTAGCTGTTTTGACGACAGTAAAATATGCAATTTACAACTTTACTGCCCTTTTGAAGAAGAGAGTGATCTATACGCAAATTTTGGAGCTACGTTAACTTAGTTGTGCAGCCGAACGTGTTTCGGTTCATGCTATGAAGGACTTGAAATGTCCTTTACCAAACCTTTATGTCAGGGTAGCATATTGGTTTGAGTGTTGGCTTTCGTATTTACTTGTCACGAGTAGTAGCTGGGATCGAATTTGTATTGCTCAGAATCAAAAACAAACACCGAAACCGAAGTTCTATCACGACATTAAAACCTATTCTTTTTATACTTATATATCGATCGATACGTAGATACATAAACATGATACTTCGTACTAGTATTCGTCATTGAAGATATTTGAAATATTTTCATTAATACGATGTTCTGCTTTAGATTAACCTGAATTTGGCCTTCAGCATCATATCTAGTATTCTCTGTGGAATAAACATGATCTTCCTGAGCGTGACAATTTCTCATTATGGAGGCTACATAGATGATTTTTCTATTCCGGCCTGTCAACGATATTCTTCATTTGGGAGCAAAAAAGGGACACATTATGATGCAGACTGTCAAATGCAAGCTCAAAGAAAAGCGAGGATATTAACAGCCATGTATATACTAATTTTAATTGGCATGATCCTAAACATTGTCTTAGCAACCGTCTTGTCTTCATTATCGTGCAGAATAGTCAAAACGTACTGTTGTAATGGAATACGTCCCCTAGAGGTAAAGACAAATTTTTTTATGATTCTTTTAAACCGTAAGTTATTAGTGGTTTTGATTTAAACGTTTTAGTTATTTGATATTTAATTTCACATTACTAAATTCTTCTTTATCTTTCGTTGCAAGTTTTAAATATCCTATTTCTTGACTTGGTTCAAGCCATAGATGAAGAAGTTTACTTTGCCATTAATCGTAAGCTTTTTCACAGCTAATTTTTTTGAGAACCTTCTCTTGCAAGAGTGGAGCCTCAGGCCGAAACGTAAGTATGAAACAGCTTACGACCCATGACAAAATAAATTTCTTTATTCCTTCCAAATTGTTATGTTACTACTTATTTAGTTATCTACTCGCGCACAATACGGAGATACAATTGATAAATCCTTTCTGATTCTTTCTTTCAATACCGAAAGTTTATGAATACTTTGTCATTTTATCCTAAATATGGTCGTTAATTGCGTGTTCCTATCCAGCTGCCATAGCTTATGTTTTAGTTTGCTGCGAACGTGATAATAGGAATGAAGACTGTACTTTAACTGCAGTATAAATTTCAGTATAAAGTGCCACTGTTACTTCCAAAAAGGCTATTTTCTTGTATTATTTTGATTAATCGTTCGACGACATAAATTTTTGAGAATATGACAAATAAGAATGTAAAGAAAATTACGTTTTAGAAAAACAAGAATAATTGACAAATACAGCTTGATAAAGACATTGTGGTTCTAGTAACTAGTCTGGTTACTTTGTCTAGTAACACAACAAGTGTAGGCTGAAAAGTCAGTTCCATTAATCCTACCGTAACAATCTGAAGAGATATTGGATTAAATTCACTACCTTAAGAGCTACAATGGCAAAAAAAATGAACCATAGTCTTTCTCCATAGGTAATGCGTCTTGAAGATTATTGTGCACTGGATACTTTTTCAAACGCCCTCGCTAATGAACGCCCTTTTGAAGTATCAATATAGGGGCTGACTGATTGTTTAACAGTATAGGACCTTATCAAATAAGTACACGCTGGTGGAATTTTAGGGCTCGAAGTGAGCGGTGTTTCATCGCGAAATTCGATGCAGAAATGACCTACTGCAATATTATTCTAGGCCAGTTGCAAAAATTGCGATATAAGCTTTCAGTATTGTCGAGAGTGCGGTAGCCAGGGTAGCTACCGGGGGGCTTGGGCTTCGAGGGGCCTGCAAGAAATTAGGCAGGTTAACCTTGATTTATTATTGATTTGTTATGCTGAAAAACCGTTAATGTACTACTTTTTGTTAGAAGGTTTTTGGAATTAGTGAGATTTAGCAGGGCACTTACGAAAGTTAAAATTTCAACCGTTCAAAGATAAAAGTATGAAACACTTTCCCGGACAGGCCCGTTCGGAAATCAACCCTGGGGCCCGTTCCCTATCTCAATAGCCCTGCAAGCTTTCAAAGACTGAAGCTCATTTAAAGCATTACTTTTTCTTGCAAACAATCTTCCGGGCGATTTTGAAGTTTGCCAATCGAAATTACCAATTTCTAATCAAAATCAAACAGCAGAGTAAAAGATTCCTAATCAATACATTTTGACAATTAAAGTCCTGACTTAGGGATTTAATGATGTAAGATATTGTGTGAGCAAAGTTAGGAATTTAGTAGGAATAAGTTTTATTTTGTTTGCTTACGAAATAGATGTATATGTATCAAGGAGGAAGAAGCAAGGCGACCTTTAAACCTGTCATAATCAACGACTTAAAAAGCCAACAAGCAAAGTCGCATTACATCTTGCAAACTGGTGACTTTTATTCCAAACAGGTAAACTTGATTTTACTGTTATAATCAAATGGAAATGTTTTTAGTGAGGTCTAGATTGTGATATTTTTGTCCTGTGACAAGCAAGACGAGCGACGAATCCCAAAAACTGGAAATGGAATTGATTTGGTGGCCAACTTGAGACAAGCGATTAGATCGTACGGGGAACAGCAAATTCAAGTTTAATTACACGCAGTTCCAATGTAAATGCAGATGTAGTATTGTCTTATTCTGCGAGTTTATGATTCTTGGTACCCATCAATGGAAAACACCTTACCAACAGTTGATCAAACAAGCTTTAGCACGATGCCCAGAGAGGATTGTAATGGCCCTAGATCGTAAAGAGTAGGCACTTAAGACAAAATGCACCAGCCCTGTCCTAGGTAGTTCAGGCGTGAATTCGGAAACGGATAAATGGCCTATAACATTCTCCAATGTTAAACAAACTTGTCCTTGTTGAGAGACCAAATTTACAAAGATGAAAATCTAAGAATTATTTCAAGTGAAATCGAGGGTTAGCGTGTTAATTGTGGCAGTGATAAGGCGAATGGATCGTTGTCTTCATCTAAAGGACGGTGAAGGTACAAATTTATTTTACTTTGCAGTGATAAGGGCTACCATTGGAAAGCACTATTTGTGTGTCTCTGATCTGGTAATAAATTTACACCTGAGCTCTATAATTGGTTGCAACTACTTGTATATGGTTGACATATAGCCAAGGCTAATTATTACTATATTCTTCCTCTTTTAGCTTTTTGAAAAGAATGAAAAGCCGTCAAGTCGTCCTATAGCCACTCTATTCTCTGCGACTAACCAACAAAATGCAACACAGCTTCAACTACCTACAAAAAAACTATAAAAACGACTCCTCTGGAGGACGCTGTATCGTCCTACTCCCAAGACTAAAATTAATTCATAGATATGCAGACGGCTGCTTCATACTAAGGTAGAATTATTCCCTTTAGAAAAGGGATGATACAATCATGCCCAAGCGTAATTATGCCCTACCTCTACACTGATTCTTAACTGGAACACCTTCTTTGCTTTGTCAGTGGACTTATCAAACTTAAAGCATTTTTAACATTAGCTTTGCTAAAGGGCAATGTGCTTTAAGCGCTGCATATCCACTTAATCCAAAGAAATCATATGATGGTTAACCAAATAAAAGCGGGACCGCTTTAATCAGGAATAAAACATAAACTGACCCACATCCTTTAAGGATAAGCTTTGCATCTAGCAGACGCCATATATATGTTCCCTTCTCACTTGTAGTGAGAAGTAAACGTTATATTGCTCCAGTAGCTCAGTGGTGAGTAGAGCATCTAAATGCTACGTAGAAGGATTCGGCTCTGAGCCCCAGACTAGTTAGTATGCTTTCCTCTTCCTTTGCTTGCCTTGTTTCAATCCTCCATAAACAATGACAACATCAGTACCATAAAGGATTCGCCTCTGAGCCCCAGACTAGTTAGCATGCCTTTCCTCTTCCTTTGCTTGCCTTGTTTCAATCCTCCATACACGATGACAATATCAGTACCATAAAGGATTCGCCTC
>JANTCA010050739.1:0-19539 GCA_024741275.1 Chironex yamaguchii
ATTATTATTATTATTATTATTATTATTATAATTATTATTATTATTATTATTATTATTATTATTATTATTATTATTATTATTGTTATTAAATAGATTGCTTAGTACTACAATCTTAAAGCAAGCATTTGCATTTAAATGAGATTAAATACGTATTTATTACCTGTTTTTTTGTCTTGTTTGTGATTAGGGATTAAAAGAAACTTAATACTTTTTTGAAATACGGACCACAGGTCTGATGCATTACTTAAAAGATCCAGTCATGTCCTGCCTTCAACCCTTTAGTTTTTATCTTATTTCCTGCTGGCAACATTGATCGAGGCAGTATGTTAGTGAAGCTTAACTTCTCTTAAAATTAGTGCGCATTTTCTCCTGACTTTATTGTAGACAGGATAAAACTTTTATTTTGTAGGACGAGTAAAGTTGGCGTGGTTTCAACTCATATGCGCTTGTTATTTTGCAAGGTATTCGGTTCCTGGTTGAAGTGCAGGGGACCCACTGAATAACCTTTGGCTAATTTAAGCAGTGCCACGCTTGTCCTCTTAATATAAGCCACACTTCGTGATACCTTACACTCAGATGCACAGAGGTGGCGCAGCCCTCTTCACACTTTATGTGATAAGTTTTTAAGTGGATTCAAATGTGGACTCAGAGACCTTAGAGACGACTTTGTTGAAATTGTAAGACCTTGCGAAATCGTGTACTTTAGATAAATCTAACTTAAGAAGTTGACACCAATATGACGGCCAGAACTGAACCGAATGACTGAGATTGTAAAACTGACATTGGGCGAACAGTACTCTGACCAAATCTTTTTTTTCACGGAGCATTGTTAAGATCCATACCCCGGTCAAGCCATAGTGGGGGCTATTTTCGTTCCCTAGGCCTTTGATGGTATAGCTGCGCACGGACAGTAAATTCTATAGCAGGAGGCTGGCTATCTGGCTTCTAGCGCTGTCTTTTTAACTTCCATAATCATGCCACTAAACTTTGACTGATGAGCAGGAAATATCATGTGCCATTTTGTACGACCTAGTCAAAATCCATGACCATGTGTATACATAGCGATCATTCTGTCACTAGGCTACACAGTGCCACAACATTTATTCAGCAAGCTGACTTTTCTAAATACATACGAAACTTTCCACCGAGAGAAGAACATCAGAGAAAAAGAATGCATTTAATGCAGGAATTACTTGCCATTTTCGTTAAAGGTACCAATCTTTGCTTTGCGTACAGGCTTATCTCGACTTTATTTTGTAACTCATACTGTTTGTGGTTGTTCTATTTTGTGTTTGGACTTCAAATGGAAAAACTTTGTCAGACAGTTCCATGTTCCGCAGGCAGCCTAAATTAGTATTGTCTGTCTATAACCCCGTCACTTATGAGTTATAAATAGCCGTGTCATTTGCAGGTGTCCATATAGCTGAGCACCATGCGCCCTTGTCATCCATTTTTTTATTTGTGAAGCAAAGTAACACTTAGCATAACATTCTCTGATGTTGACCATCTAATTGATATCCCTGTGAGTATGGTGGGATTATATGGCAAGGATCCTAAAAAGAATTTTCCGTAAAAGATTAAGGTCAACGTAGATATTTGAATAACGCACTCTAATAAAAGCAACCAGAATTAAGTATTAGACACCCACGGGCGAGGACAGCGACTTGCCCATGGAAGTTAACCATCTAGCGATTCGCCTTCGGCGAACAGTTCTTTTGCCTTTGGCGAACAGTTCCTTTGCCTTCGCCAAATAGGTCTTCTCCCCGAGTAAATAGTAATTCGCTTGTAGAGGACAGTCCATTTCGTAAATATTAGCTCACTCTCGGTGAATAGTTGCTGTTGTTGGATTTTCGACGAAGTAAATAGCGCTTGCGAAATTACGCACATATCACTCAAAAAAGCTAAGAAACATTAGAATTGCACAGCGGTTCGTGAGTTTCAAAGCTACAAAAATGGCAGACCCCATTTTTTACGAGCCTTGCACACTGATTCAGTAAAAGCCACCAGGTTCTTTCCCTAACCACAGCTGGTTTTGCCAACTTCATTTTAGCGCTCCAGTTTCTAAATAAACTACCCCAACAGATGGCGCTACAAAGAATAAACCACTGGAGGATGTTTCATATGATGTTATGTCTGAGCTACCTTTCATGTCACTATAGCCGCCGCTGGCTTGGCCAGCATTTTTTTAGCACTTCGCTTACTAAATAAACAACCCCAATAGATGGCGCTACAAAAGAACAAACCACACGGTACCATCGAAGAATATTGATATTACGCTCTGGGCAAAGTTTTATATCCATCGGATAAACTAATCGAACCAAAAGTCTAGCGAAACTGCGAATTCAAGCGTCCCCCTTCCCGAACCGGCCTCAGAAAGGGAGTAACCTCGCTTCGCTCCATGATTAATTAAAGCAGAATAAAAGTGGAAGCACAGATAAGTGAGGGCATGTCATTAGAGAGTTTATAGTTGTTGATAATTAAGAAGTTTTGTATCATTTTCCGTCCGCAGAATGGCACTCACATTTTCTACACAGACGACCCGCGTGAAGCTTGCAAGGATTCGAACGTTATTGTGACAGACACGTGGATTAGCATGGGACAAGAGGAAGAAAAAGTGGAACGTCTTCGCGCATTTAGTGGATATCAAGTGACAATGAAGGTATGCATCTTATTCCCGACTCGCAAATTTGATTGTCTTTGGTCTATGTGATCTTAAGTTATTATAGAATGATGAACAAAGATGCCTGTTACTGCTTATAGTGTTTTGTTGTATGGTAGACATAGCCAATTTACTATTCCATTTATATGTACGTTATATCAGCTCAGATTAGTTAACAGAGCTTGGACGCCCTGTTTGGAATAGAAGATGAGTAATATGTGTTACTAAAGGAAAGTTTTGTTATATTATAGCATATAATATCATTGATAACTTAGCTAATTAAGATAATAAATTTTCATATTGCTGTATTTAACTACTTGTATATATTGGCATTGTTGCCTACTAAATCGTTAAGGAACTAGTTACTTGAAACTAACTCTTAAAAGTAGGAGTTAGATCTGGCATTGTTGTCGATAGTACTTCCTATCGTCAACTAAATATGCATAACCACTTGGGGCTCATTAAGACTATCAGGGAGCCCTGGCTGTACTTCAACCAGGGGCTCTGCAATCAAAATGAATACCTTTGTAAGTAAACAAGCCAAAAATTTAAGTGACCTGTAATTAAAATTTGCATTATTATTAGAATATATTTTCGAACTTTTTTGGTGGGAAAGACATCGAGTCATCGAAATTCAGTACGCTTACAATTTCATTTTAAATACTCGTAAGAGAAAGCAGACTGAGTCTCTTGTCACATGCAACGTCCGACTCCATTTCTTATTCTTTTTAACCTTAACAATGATCGCTGTCTGCTGCAGTTTGTTGTCATCAAGAATAGACAGATACTCAATGCGATGTAAACGTTTGGAATGTTTTGTTGACACAATAAGGACACTGAGACTGTCAATAGTTTTGAATGCGTTAGGAAAATGTCTAATTATCCCCCGCACATTGCACTGCTAATAGTCAGGTTCTCTCATTTACCTTCCCATTTCCACAGTCTCATTTGACCCGTTCAAGATTAAAACTATTACTACAAACAATGCTTTTGCATCCAAAATTTGGAGGCTCTAAATACTGGCCTCCCTGGCCTCAGCCCGGCCAGCCCTCTTAATCCGCCACTGATAACCACTAAGTGATACAATCATGCAACATCTTTAAAGTATTTATACTGTTATTGTATTGCATATTTTTTACACAGTTGGCAGAGTTAGCATCAAGTGACTGGTGTTTTCTTCATTGCTTGCCACGGAAATCAGAAGAAGTTGATGATGAAGTCTTCTACTCTGATCGATCTTTAGTGTGGCAAGAAGCGGAGAATCGTAAATGGAGTGTCATGGTGAGTATTTGAGGATGTAAAGTTTTTTTCAATCATTGCTGAAAGTGACTCATGTAATTGGTTAAAAATACAATGCAATGCGTATGACTGGTTCAAAGCATTGAGTCACGCATATGATTGGTCTAAGTTACAAAACCTAGGTTTACATTCCCCCTTAGCTTTAGAGCTTTAAACAAAGGAACATGAAGACGACAAAAGGAAGTTGTCGTTTAAGATGTCCTTGCTCTTTCACGAATTCTCTTACTGTATCTTCCTTTGTTAGTTTCTTCTTAGTGTATATTTCTCTTTGGTTTCCCTTAACAAAGCATCGGGTGTTTTCTGTACATTATAAATTCAGCATTGGCCTTTGTTACCATATTCTGATGAATCTACGTGATCACTGTCAAACGAATAGCTTTATAGATGGCTAAGTAGTTAAAATACTTGTAAGGTTAAGCCATTGAGAAACGTACATTTTCATCATCACCTTCTTTCTCTGGATTCAGAGGCATTGTCTTAGGTTGATAACAGGAATTGGTCAACGTTCTTTCCTTTAAAGTAACAAGTAGAAACCTCTATTATGTATCAACTCGTCTTTCGCTTTAAGTCACATAAGAAGAAATACACCCAGAGGGTAGAATTACATAGTATCAAGAGGTTCAATGCGTCTAAGTTAATTTCAATAAAGAGCAGAAATTTCTTGACTGTCCATTGAATCCACAATCGAAGTTCATTTCCAGAGTGTCGGCAAGTGGGTTAGAAATACTTTATCACAAAGCTTTAACTATTTCTATTTCTTATTTCTTATTATACAAATAGTGCTTCCACGACGATTCGGAAAACGGCATGCTTTTGTGTCATCTTTGGTTAAGACCGTATCGCCTTCAGATGTGTTGTAAATAAGTGACTGTTTGTTTGCATGTGTTTGGACATGTTCACTTTAAAATGCACTTGTAAGACGTCTTTCAACATGCAACATGCTTTTTCAGTTTTTCCAATTATGTCCATTTATATGCATCACACGCAGATGCAAAAACAAGTCTTTATGTTTCATTAATGGCTGCTGTAAAGATCGATGTTTGCAGAAAGCATTCGCTATTTCAAGCATTCTGTAAACTTTCTTGTTGTTTCCACCCAAAGATAAAGTCTTTATTTTACCCTTCTATGATGTTCCATCCATACAACTGGTGCATAAGGCAGTTGAGGAATGTGTTATTTAAATATGTAAGGCATTTTTGTTTAAGCAACACGTCATATATTTTCTTGCAATTCGCAGGTAATGGCATTCAAGATACTCCATACATTTTTCGAAGATTTGATGCAGTATATATCTAGTTTTTGCTTTTTGCGCAATAGTCATTTGTGAGAGAAGTCTTCTCTTTTTCCTCTTTCTTTATTTTCCAACTAAGAGACTTCATGTAGGTGAATACGGGTTTTCTCTATATTGCGCATAAATACATCTTTGCATGTTAAATTCAACTTTCGTCAATCTTATAGACAAGTGTCAAGACATTTCTGTTGGCGTTATTTTGTTAGATCGTACCTCTATAACCATTTGTTTACTTTGATTATTTTACAGGCAATCTTGCTATGTCTCCTGAGAGATTATCACCCGACAATTGAGAAGCCAGGATTTTAATGGCTGCAGTCAAATACGTACAATATTTAAGTACAGTATTTTCCAATTGCACCCGAAATCGATACAAAGACTTAAGCGGAGCAAAGGTTTTTTAAAAAAACCGGTAACACGCTTTTGTAGATCAGACTAGGGACTTGGTAGATCAATATCTGTGTTATTTTTGAAGTTTTCTGTACACATATTCTTAATTACTGTTTTACATAGTCGCCGACATATGCGATATTTATGTTAGTTTTCGTCCGTAGCTGAGGACACTATTTAATGATGTTGGGGGAATTGAAATATATATGTACAATTGTTGACTTCTTAGTCTCGTCAATGAGGAAAAATCAATCCGTGAAGCTTTTTGGCTACATTTAATACTTATTGACCTGAATGACACAAAGGAGAGTCTAAGTTTACCCCGTTAGGTCTCTTTCTCGAAATATGTCTTCATCGTCCTGGTACAGAAATCGTGCCAAGTGGGCAGTAACATCTTGTGTCTGCAAGTGTTGCCATTGATCTTTTGGGGGCCTGGGAACCGGGAAAGATACAAGTCGTCAGGAGAGAACGCGCTTTGTTTTGGGACCTATCTGTCGACAGAATGTATCGGCACAATAGCTCCTACCCCGTTATCAACGTGACATCCAATCTTCTGATTGGGTGACACTCTGTAAACTATCATTTTACCAGATGTTATCCTCTGCATTGCATCAGATTCGTCATGCTTGTGTCATTTTATTTTTCTTTGTTGGTCTGGTAGGCTCATTTTTGCCTTCATGTTTTAAGGTTCTAACATTTTTATTGCACTGGTGACCGCTAGACTGATACTTGCGTGCTTATTGCACGTGAATGTACGAGATTCAGTGGCTACCCTTTGCACTTGGAACAGTGTAAACTTCTAGAGGAAATGTGTTTCCCTATCTTAGCCATCCTAACAAAATATGTGCAATTCAGTGTCAAAACTGTTCTTGTGAAAATTTGTATTTTCATTTTGAAAGAATGTACGGTCATCTTCAAAGACTGCAGACTACGTTAGATGTGTGACACATATATGGTTACTTAAAGTGAATGCCGGAAGTGTGAGAATGTATGGTCACCTTTAGTGGATGCTGACTGTTAGAAGGGTGAAATTCTGTGGTTACTTTCAGTCAATATTGGCTATATTAGATGTGTGAAACATGTATGGTCATTAAAGAATGTTGAGTACGTTAGGCGTGTGAGACACATATGGTTACTTTCAGTAAGTCTGTCATATAAGAAGTTTGAGACATATTTGGTCATTTTAAGTGAATGCTGGTCATATTAGAAATGTGAGACATATTTGGTCATTTTAAGTGAATGCTGGTCATATTAGAAGTGTGAGACATATTTGGTCATTTTAAGTGAATGCTGGTCATGTTAGATGTGTGAGACAAATTTAGTCATTTTAAGTGAATGCTGGTCATGTTAGAAGTGTGAGACATATTTGATCATTTTAAGTGAATGCTGGTCATGTTAGAAGTGAGACATATTTGGTCATTTTAAGTGAATGCTGGTCATATTAGAAGTGTGAGACATATTTGGTCATTTTAAGTGAATGCTGGTCATATTTGAAGTGTGAGACATATTTGGTCATTTTAAGTGAATGCTGGTCATGTTAGATGTGTGAGACATATTTGGTCATTTTAAGTGAATGCTGGTCATGTTAGAAGTGTGAGACATATTTGGTCATTTTAAGTGAATGCTGTTAATATTATAAGTGTGAGACATATTTGGTCATTTTAAGTGAATGCTTAGTATGTTGGAGGCACGTAACGTTGTTGTGTAAGCAGCTCCAAGCGCTAGTATTTATTTCTGAACTCGTCAAGTTCATTTTATACTATCATGCTACCTTAACCGTTCTAGACAAGCTTAATGATTATTTTGTTTTGTCAGGAATTCAAAATGTTCTTGCATTTGGTTCATGTACATGGCTACGTTACATTCATTTTTCCGTATAGGCGAAAATGCAATGTGTGGATATCTAGATTGGCCATGTCTTCTATTATGCAAAGCATTCAAACCCAAAAGCGATAGATCTGTATTTGAGGTCTTTGTTTTAGCTTCATCTCACCTACTAGACAAGGATATGCTTTACTGGCCAGATGCATAGGAAGGTTTATCTATCGAAGGTTCGAGGATGGAAATAACGCACGGGAGAAAATTTTGAAAACATCCAAATCCAAAGGAATGGCAAACTGCCATCAACGGTATGCAAACACTGGCATTGTTGTCGCATATATGCTTCCAAGACTGACTAGCCAGGCTTCAACGTCCTACCCAGCATCACAGCCCCGTGCTCGAGCACCGATTGGGCAAGTAATATGTCTGGGAAACATCGAGGCTTTCAACGAAGATGAAGCACAGCCAGCTTTTGCAAACTATGCGTGTTTGGGTACACATGTTCCTCACCTGCGTTCAAGCGACTTGTGCTGTCTGAGATATACATAAACTTCTAATTCTACGCAAAACTTGTTAGTTTACACAATTGATATCTGCTGTTATTTTGATGCTCAGCAACAGCAAGGCCATCCGAGAACCCTTGAATAGGCAGATGCTGAAATTGGCTCCAAAACCACACGAGGAAAGATTTTACTTTCTTCATATTCTGAAAAACGCTTCGTGGTCCCCTTATAGTCAAGAGTATCAATCGTTGCTTAGTTTCAACGGCTGTTCATATGCCAATTTCTGAAATGGTGTAAGCTGTTGTCACATTTTCTTAAATTAAAGAATTGAATAACGAATACTGCTTCACTGAAATCTTCTAGGCAGCAGAAAATAATGTTAATCATTACCTTCAATAGCTCTTCCTCGGCACAGGAAATATCCCACAAACCTCAGTGATGGGTGGGCAACATAGGTCTCTTCAAATAATTTAGGGTTTTTGTCCTATATATGGTGATTGACAAGGCAGTCATAAATTTGAATGAAGCATTTCAGTCTACAGAGTCTTTTGCCCCTCTGCACTCACCAATGGATTTGTAAATTCTTTAAAAAGTAAGTTATGTTTACTAAAATGTCACCTCTTCTTTGCAAAGAGATCAGTTTCTTTTACACAAAGTCTCGAAGCAACCCTGTGGAGGATTTTAACATTTTCTCCCGAGGTATTGCTCCACAAGCTCATAGATTGTTTCCCTGTGTTTAGAAACAAATACAAGTGTGCCTCGTTTCTCCCGTGTGGTTATGGACAACTGCGACACATCGTCGGTTGAATCATGGGATTTGAAAATGGAAAAAAGCATTGTTTAGCGAGTCCACGTGAGAAAGTGAAGTCTTTCTGCCCTTAGAGTCCTAAATTTCTTGCTTTAATGCAGGCTATGCCACTTACCCAAAAATTATCGTCTTTATACGTTTTAGTGCATTCGGTATTTTCTAGTAAAAGCAGAATCGCGTTTTCTCAGTAATTTTAACTTTGCAAGCCCGAGATGGAGGAATCGATACTTGATTAACACTGGCTGGAACATGTTGCTTAATCCTGTCACCCAATCTTTGACAAGTGCAAAGTTTTTCGTGTGTGGTAGATATGCAATCCTTATAAAAGGATGACAAGATCTTCCGTTTCACGAAAATAATTCTCAGATTGGCAGCTAAGCATTTTAATAGCTCTTTTAATATGTTTCTATGGAAATTGAAACATTGTCTAACAAAGAAATGTTTACGTAAATAGGATATTTTTGAGGTCAAACATTTTTTCGGCTGCAAAGTGGGTTATCTTTTCTTATAAAATCCTGAAGACGACACGCTCCCGATACCCGTTTTCAAGGAGAATTGGTTTCATTTTCCAGATTTCTCAATCCAACGTTTTGAGTAAATACAAAGTGCTCTATTCAAAGTGTCCTGATGGAGATGATTTTGCTCTCTTTTTTGAACAGGAAGAATCCCACCGAATATACTGGAAGTAAAAATAGATTTTTCGTAAAATATTGGCCTCAGCTTTTTCAACCAAACCATCCAGAAGAAGTTTTGAGTGTTACTAGTTAAGGTTTTGGGAAAACCTTGTCACGATTTTACTCCGTTTTAAGGGTAGTGTAAGGATCATCAATATGGCGAACGTAAAGCGGTATTTTGTCATTTTCATTTAGAATTCGCTCCTCACAAAAGCCAACAAAAATTTAATCAAAGTTGGACTCAGAGGGAGTTGTCCATTTCCACACCGTCCTTTTGTCGATAAGTTATATTGATAAAGCTGATTTCAACATCTTCTAGTGGAGGATTCCATTAACTCAGCAAAAATCTTTGGGATGGAGGACCTGAAGAATTATTTACAATTGTTAGCTCACAAGCACCACATTACTCAATATTTCAAACGTCAGTTGTTCATTTCACTTATGTTACATTTTTTAAAGTACTATGTTGATTTTTTTTAAGTTTTGGAAAGTATCCCCACATCTGATATTTTTGTTCACTTCAGACTACAAGAATCACGCACTTGAATAAGGCAAATTGAAAATGACATATAGTGATTTTGATACACACTGAACTGGTCTCCATCCAAAACTACCTCCATGCTTTGTCGTTCGCCTGCTTTGATATAACAGGCAAAACCAGTAGAAGACTTACAAGATCTGAATAGAGATAGTACATAAACAAATATCTTCATTGATCGATTGATTGATTACAAATTGCTTGATTAATTGACTAATTGCTTGCTTGATTGATAATATGATTGATTGACTAATTGATTTATTTATTTGATTGATTGAATTTGTAAACGAAATAAAATATATATTGTAATTCTAAGGTCTATTAAAAAAAGAAAACCAACCCATCCAAGAATTTTCGACCTACAAGGCCTTAGTCATGCAATTGGATGAGAGAATAAGAGGCGCGCTATATGAATATAGAACTGGAAATAAAACAAGTTTAGAAAGAACCGATAAGAATACAGACAAAAGAAAATAGCAAAGACATATGAAGATAACCTCGAGCGGCAATACAACATTCCATTATATATACTACAATTTGGTAACTTAGTCGATCTCCTCCATATTCACAATTTTGTAGCTATATCGTTGCTCAGATTCGATTCTAATTAGATCCATCTTCCATGAACTAGCTGCTAATTTTCTTTGACTGTTAAGCACTGCCTGAAAGAAACCAGAAACTTTTCTTAGGTTCTACACCAGAATAAATTGCTTTGTTTTCTCCAGTTAACGTAAATTCGAAAAAGAATCACAATGTCCTTATTGCTGTCTCGCCATACCAATTGTATCAAGTGCACACCGAATATGAACATAGGTAAAAGAAATGCCAATGAAAAAGGCAGTTGGCATTCGCATTGCGATTTCGAGAAACATTTCACTAGGTAGTGAGTTGTAGTAAATTCAACAAATTAAATTCAAGATATCATGGTAAACAAACACTTAAACAAGGCGGTATCATTAGCGCGCTCAGTATTGTCATAATCACTGTCATCGATCATCATCGTCGTCAAGGACTTCCCGCCTGTAGATAGTGGGGGAGCGATTACTGCTTTCTCATTCAGCCTGCATTATTGTCTTCATACTTTCGATTATAATAAGAACACAAATCACAAATAAAAAAAATATATCATTGCTTGTATGCGGCACCAGTTACATCTTAACACGTAAAGACAGACATGTAGCACGGGTCATGTATGCCTCTATATACATAGTAACAGGCAAGGAGTATTATTAACCAATGACGTCAAGCACATCCCTCTCTAAGTGCAGAGCGTGGGATTCCTGACAATTTTCAGCCAAACGACATCTTGAGGTTACTTCGGGTAACTTTTTAAAATGTAGTTTAACGTATTTATCAATGCGTGTAATTAACTTATTTTGAATATATAAGACATTCTTAAAGCAGGAAAGTATTATTTCAAATACCTCTTTGACTGTTCCCCTTACTCTTGGATGCTTTGTTTTAAAACTCTGGTACGAGATAAGAAAAGCAGAACGGGCAATGAAAGATGTAAAAGATGTGAAAAACGTGTATTAGGATTGAGTATAAGATAATGAAGAGGAAATTAAAAATACGTCCAACTTCATTTACAAGACAGTATCGCTACATGATAAGTTGGTGTTCATCTAAACACGATACGACTAAATAGCAATGCAGTCACACAACAAGAAGGTACCAGGCAACGGCCGCTGCTCATCAACACTCTGAAGCAGTCATCACGTGTGAAGAAGTGAGGACATTACCAATGATGGTTACCAAACCGCATCATGAACGCGAGTCATGAACATAAGGGTATCATACACACCACAACAAGAAAACAAAGACACACACTGTGTCATAAACAATTCCAGAAATACGGCTGCGAGCACTGACAAAAAGAAACAAAAGAATAAAACACATATTTCCTTCTTTTAGGATAATTTAGTCCCTGTCAACTCGCAGGTCCGCATGTTGAAATACAAACCTGACGTACAGACTGATTCTAGTAGCGTTTTCAAGTATCTTTTCAATAGAAGATAACTAGAAGATCCCTTGTCTACCAATTGCTTCAGAGAACATACTAAGTCTAAATCCCCATAAAAAATGCTTCTGTCAAAGGACAGTATATAAACAATTGCAATACACCATGCAATATAAGAGCTGACCTCTAATTCGTGGGCTGTATATCCAATCAACTTTGTTATCACCTAAAAATAAAAGGAAAACGTTTTTTACATCGTATAACCGTTACTTCTAACTAAGTACGCAGTTGATTTACCATGCTGTTATTATACTGATTATAGTCATTATGTTTAAGAAAATGGTCATGTTGCTGCTGTGATAATGATAGGCGTGGATAATTATGGTGATAATGATAATCGTGATAATGTGTGATAGTGGTGATAATGGTGACGATGATACTAACGATGACGACGATGACGGTGATGGTGAGAATGATGGTAATGACAATAATGGTGATGATGACGACTTTGATAATGGTAGTGGTGATGGTAGTGACTACGACGATAAAAATGATTATGTTAATAATCGTGGTGATGACAACAATAATAATGATGTTACATCCTAAAAGATACCTTCAGGAAGCATATACGATGAACGTCATCAGACAAAAACGCATCCTTAGCATCATCCGCATTTTTACGCCACACGGTTTAGTAGCCACGTCTTTAGGCAAATACTATTTACTAAGTTGCAAGTGATTTATTCTCAAAATTATATCAGAACTGCTGTAACGAAACAAATAAGCTGTTCCCTAAATAATGTCTTACATTTTCTGTTCGTGGTCGGCGAGTGCTCCTTGTAAATGATTTTCCTACCAAAGACCATTCCTTTATTTATATACTTAGTGGTTGACTGCTGACAATCTATCAGGGCTGAAATGTTGACAAATGTAGTTACACAAAATCTTGTAAACTCGAAGCACATGACGAAAGTAGATTTCCAAATGAAGCAATATTGTAAAGGCAAAACATTTTTCTATTTTGATAGGGGAATACCCCTGTTAAACCTCATTACAGACAGCGAACTTCTTAAAATGCATCCCTGATGTATACCTTAGCATCAATGGTCGCCTCAATATTTGCTGTTCCATCCGTAATGCTCACTCGAAGATGATATGTTGGGTATGTACGTAGCTGTGTCAACAGTGACATCACACGCCCCTAGAATGAAACAGACAAAAGTTAGCTCTAAAAAAACCGACTGATTGTTATCATAAGTATACCCATTTCAACTAAAAATGGATTTCCGACGTTACGACCGATAGTTGCACTACTTTACTAAAAGGACAATTAAACAAAGATCGATCATAATTAATGAGACTTATTTAGCTCAGTCAGGTTACCAGCCGACAAATCCTGGTTCGAAGCTCACGTGGCAACAATTATAACTCTTCTTCTGTTTCTTATCACTTCCTTCCTCTCCCATTATCGCATTACCAAGTCGAAAATTCGCAGATGGATGGTTTTTGTTCTTCAAAAGGGGGTTCTCACTGTGTAGCTTTGCATTATTAGGCTTACATATTACAAAAACAATTGACGAACGTGGTGGTCACAAGGACACCTATAATTGCCGACTGGAATAACTGGTTTGTGTTATGGATAAGATGTATCGTGGAAAGTGGTCCAGTTTTACCCAGCTTAACAGGGAAGCCTGCTCTTCCACAAAGCAAATGATTTTATACCTCATCATAAGGAATTGTGTACAGCTCACCACAAAGCAAAGTCTAAGAACCGTAGTGCATTACTCAAAAGAGGAATTTTTACTCGAGAGTATACTTTCACGATCAATCTATAGCACAGTCAAACTCAAAAGAAACGTCCATAGGCATTGTACCTTAATTGAAAATCCATCAGAGCAGTATTTCTCCGGCACTGTAGCATCAGCTAATTTAACGATGCCTCCTTCCGTATTCTGATCTACAATAACAAAATCGGTATCCGAATAGTATAAATTTCAAAGATATATTTATAACAATTCCCATCCGACAATGGTCATGCAGTATTCCAAAATACAGCCAGGAACAACAATGCTGAAGTTATGAGAAACAACAACGAAGGCCATCCTATTTTATTACATGACTCAATATAAGCATGATTTTCGTGTAATTATTATAAAGTTGTTACGTTACGTTATAGTCTCTTATCTGTGTAAATCCCAATAGTTCAGACCACAAAGAACATCAACTGACGACGTCTGCTGCATAGACGAAACATATTTCGAAAATTAAAGACTACGGCTTTGTTGATTAAAATTATTTCTAGATAACTGGATCTATGTTCGTTTGGGATTTTTAAGCAAGTTGTGAATCCAATTCTTATCCTTGTATTTCACACTACTTTGGGCGATTATTCTATTTATTTAGGTAATACAATATTTATTTACTTACTAAAATCATTCTGATTCCCTGTTTCTGAGGCCAAATTTTTCTGTATACACATCGTTGTATTTTCAAAGTGTACTTGGGAACTTTCAAAGTACAACATAACTATGCTCTCTGCCAAAAATCTCTTGAATACAAATTATTCTAAAAATTATAAAAATTTCGTGTTACCTTTTGCATTTGTTTTCCGCCTTTCCGAATTCGCGTTTGTGTTTCTGCTTTCACTCTTAACGCTAACGACAGTTGCATTTTGTAGCACATTCTTATCAACATGAGTCTTCGGCTCAAACGATTCCTCACCCGTTGTCGCCTTTGGTTTCACTGGTAGTGTCTCCTGTATATTTTCACGGTGATCTTGCTCCGTTAGTTGAGACAAGCCACTTAATAGCTCAAAGTCATTCTCAAAATCGTCATCAAAGTCATCAAAATTAGACATATTAAACTGCATAGACAGCCTTGTGTTCTTATTATTTGTCCGTTTTTCGTCTTTAGCGCTAGATTTTTCAAAACGGCTAGGATTGTTTTTCTCTCGCGTCTCCTGGAACGAAGCCACGCTGTTATTACTCATGCTGGCAGCACTAACTGTCACTTTTTCACACTTCAACTCATCATGATCTTGTCCTCGGTTGGAACCACTATTTGTTTCTGCAGCTGATCCTAACAAATCTGGATCAGGAATATCCGCAAACAGCTCACTATAATCTTCGTTGTCTGGTAGAAGAATTAATGAGTTATTTTCTGTTTGTTCAGGCTGCCTGTTTCTATTCTGTTCCTCCACTTGTCTCGTCTCCCTCCTTGCTTCATCTGCGCCAGTTTTGTTTTCGTCATCATGAATGGCACTGTGATGAGACAGATACGACATGAGAGAGACTTAAGAGTAACTATTTCCTGCATACTATGTGCTTAAAAACATCTGGATTTAGAGTTCAACGGTAGCCCAAGGATTTAGAGACCAAAGGTCGAATGTTTTACAGTACTATTAAAGGATATGATGCTCTTGACTAAGCCATGTGCATCACATTGCATACCATAGGCCAACATTCACTTGAAAATTCAGAATGCGCCAAAGTGTACAACGAATTTTTGGATAATTGGGATTGTCGTTCCATCTAAGTGTATTGGAGTCTGTCTACATTAAAAGAAGAAAACCAGTACTCTGTAGGCAGAATGAGTTCGTTTTGTCATTCGGACTCTTCCAACAATGCTTTTGTATTTTCATTTTCTCTTTGTCTTTTTTCGATATTGCTAACGATGGACTAGTTTCGATCTATGTTTCTCATGAAAAGGTTGCCATATTTTTATACTCTCTTTTCTGACGATTCATACTCTGAGGAGTTTTAGACGGGAAAAGCTTTTAAGTATGTTTCCAATGTCGCAAAATTTTTAAGTTTGGTACAACCGTTCGGTACCTCATGCAGTAATAATAGTTTCGTGTCCTACAAGCAACATGATTTAGATCCTTAACAATGCTAATTTCACATCTTCCCGATAAACTTTAGGGAAAGGAATCTTCGCTGACGCGACATTTCGCGACATTCGTGATTATTTTACCATTTTTTAACAAAATTGCAGGAATATTTATCCTCGCGAAAGTTTTTTTACTCTCCTAAATGTCATATTTCTCATATCACTCTTACGAACAGTTTAATTCTGTCTACGTAACCCTAGGCTGAAAGAGACCTGTAGGAGATACAGCAACAAGAATAAATCTGAAATGTTTGAATTTGAAGATTTTAATTTTTCCTATGCTTTATCCATTCCAAACATTCATTCGCGTAAAAATACAGATCACTGTCAATCCGAGAAATTTCACTTTGCAAAACTTTTGGCCCGCGAACTTTCTGTCCTTAAAGAACCGTGACTTAATAAGAGACATTTGTAATTTACTTCTGGCCACATAGGAAAAGGATGGTTGCAAACTCTCCGTAATTACAGTGACACTGTGCCCCTCTGCGTTCATATCCAGAGAAAGGACTTGCGTTGTGCTGTCTAGATCAAATATAGGCCTTTTTGAATGCCTGCTGCAGTGAATACAAAAACCTTATTCACTGAGAAAACACACTCTCAAGGTAGTGGAGTTATGTTTCTAGTTTCGACCTTTTCACAATAAACTACAACACAAATCGTAATCACTTACAGTGTTGACTTTAAAAGGGCAGCTGTCGAGTAAACCGACGTAAGCTCTTCAGCATTGCCACCGAGAATGGAGATATTTTCCTTTTGAAGGAGTAGGAGTCCATCAAAGCTTGATATTGAACCAGACAATCTGATCTAAAAAACAAAATCGAGATTAAACTCTTCCGGAATAAAAATTTAGCAAGTTCTTGCAAGACAATTTGAAATGTTTTGAGTGACCCTTTGGATCTTGGATTGGACAGCCGATTACAAGAGAGAGTACAAGCGCCAACAGCACTGAAACAAATGTTTCTTGCTACACAACATTCAGTACTACACCTTGCATAAGATCTGTGTTAACTTTAAAGCACAAAACTATTACAATGGCTTTTAAATAAGAAACAATCACTCTCTTTCTAAAGGCTGTATGTGTATGAAGAAATCTAAATTACATTCACTGTTGGATAAGTGCACATATAACTTCAAAAGACAGAGAAGAGACACGGTATTTATAGTGGTAAAAACAATTCCTAATCAATCAATTGTCATTGTTAACTTGTGCAATTAGCTAACAGAATAAAATGCAGTCGAGTTTCAGGTCCATAACATTAAGAGGAACAAAAGCATGCTTATTGTGGGTGACCAAGAAGTCAAAATCACTCATCTTTGGAAGCAATGACCTTACATCTAATTACCAAGGTTTAAATGCCTTTTTGTGTCTGTCGCTGAAAATGTGATAATATAAAATACCTTTTTAACATAAGACCTTAGTTATGTAAAAGAATGTGAGCAGAGAACATATTTTTCTACAAAGGTATAAGAAATTATGGATAGTGTATATCCACTTAGAAAAGAGCAAGGATTGTACAGATGTAATTAATTGCAGACTTTTTACTGGATCCTTTAGATGACAGAAACTTTGTATCTTACAAAGAAAGCACAAATATGTTGCAATCAAGTATTAGATCAAGATAGGTCAACTTTACCTTACAACCAGGTGAAATACTGTTATCAAAAGCACTTATTGGCCTGTATTCAATGGCTTCAATTTTAGATGTTCCATCAGTCAACTCCAAGAAAATCATCCTTGTAGCTTTTGGTTTCCACTACAAATAGGAATGAAAGTTTCGGTTAGGAACTTAATATATATGAATTTATAGATTATTATCAGTATGAGCATAGTAAATTTTTATGTCACATAATTTTAGACTCGAAAATGTGTAAACATTCTAACTGTAACACCATCATTGGAAAGGAAAGTATTGGGGAGTCAAATAGTAAAAAGACAAGTTTTCACAAGAAGATTCTATTTCATCTCATTCTGAAAACTCCAGGGCCAAAATTTAATCATGTGTTAAAGTACCACAAGTTTCTGTATATACAGTAACCATACAGTAAGTACTGATTCCCCTTCCTCCAAATAACCTGCAATAATCTTTAAGATAGTCATACTGCTCTTCTTTTGGTGAATTGGACAAACTAAAGACAATTTAAGTATATAAGTTACTTTATAAACATAAAAACAAAAGCAGGTAGTTAATGATGGCTCTTGATAACATGCAATAATTTAAATAATGATGTAAATCTTAATTTGCTCAAAAATCACAAACCCATTGCACTATCATTTAGACTATTGTGTATTTTATTGACCTATAATGCATGATCTTGTACCTCTTACACTTTTAGCGTATAGAATCTATTCTCTACAGCTAGGTTGCTGTACAACGGAAGCCTTGGCCAATAAGAAGCAAGTAAACACAGAAGTTTACCAATCAGTGAACTAAAATAAGTGGCAAGTATGTTGTGCCTACAAGGCATCCATTTATCACCATTTGTACTAATTCCATATAGAAGTCGACAGAGAACATAAGTAAAGTTGTTACACATCTGACACCTTTCCTAATAACTTAACCAGCTCAATAGGAAAGGTCAATAAGCACCAAATAACAAGGGTAGATGCTCAGGTTTCAATGACTCATAGTCTTTCAGCCTGTTCTATTGAGCACATAAGCTGCAGTCATGGGACTGGGGTTTAAGGCCTCCGTGACCATAATCATAACTATACTTCTGTTATTAATACATACATAAGTCTACCTTTAACTGATAACAAAACATTAGTTAAAGTTTACACAATGAGACGTAACATATGTATAAATAAATATAGGGACCAAGCCTTTGCTTTAATCAAATTGCCCTTAGTAACTATGTCATAACTATGTGGATAAATGTGCTGTATCAGTGTCAGATGTTACAGACACTGAGTCATTGGTCAAATGTGAAAGGTTTTAACTCTTACTTGCCTTTGGTTCTCGTTCAGTGTTTGTATTTTCTGGACCCTCTACAGTGTCATCCGTCTCTTGTCCTTTGAGCTTCTGGTATTGTGAATAGGCTGATTCTCCAATGTTAATAGCAAAGTTTACCTAGCATTGAAAGTGAAGAGTTTAAAAAATGGACTATTTTAGAGTACAACCTTATTTATGTGGTTTGAATGTACTTAAATTGGCCCAACATCCCTGCAGCTAATTAAGTCAAATCACTGTCATTATCATGATTATTACCCTGATCATGATCACCATTGTTATCATCATCATCATAATTATTATGATTATTATCATAGTCATCATCATCAATATCATGACAATTACCACTGTCATCACCATTATCAGGCCTTTTCATATAGAAATTGTCACCAGGGTGGTAAATCACCCATGTTGATAAGATTAGGAGGGCGATCGCCCCTCAAAGAATTTTTTTTGCAGACAGCCCCCAAGGTCTCAGGAAGATATTACTGTATTGGCCTGACCACACTTCCCTAATATTTGGTTCCAGGATACTTGATGATGGTTAATATTTAAACATAATATTCTGGATTAAAGTAAATGTGGACATTAAAGAGATAAATAGTACATGAAGTCAAAGGTTAAGTAATTGTGTTTTCATCAAGCTTAGGCCAATGCATTAGTACCTTCCAATGACCCTTCCAGTCTCAGTCAGACATCGACTTAATGAAAGGTGAAAGAAAAAGAAACAATTTTGTTTCAAGCTTAGACCAATGCATTA